>VDFB02371955.1:0-22177 GCA_007258455.2 Sequoia sempervirens
TTCACCTTGTGAGTAACGTATAATAGGAATCAGTAATTGTCAGTAATTTTTGTTTACATCATATAACTTATAAGTTAGTATTAGTGTCTTGACTTATTGAAGGGAAAATTATTAAGGAAGGAGGTGGTAGCATGATTGAACTTCTTATTACTTACTGAGTAAACTAGGGTAAACTGAGGAACTAATAAGCCCAGACAGTGTTTTCGTCCAGCATTAATATGGGAAATCTATGTGCAGTTGATAAATGAAGCTTGATGTTAGTAATTCAAACCACTGACTGTGTATGCTCAAAATTTGAAAAGGCCAAACACCATACATAATGCCAACCCTCACATCTTACATGTGTTCTGTTTGTTAACGCCTGGGCAAAAGTGTTTGAGTACTGATGAGAAGGAACTTAAATATGTCTTTAAACGACTTTAAGAAAAGATAGTATGAAAGGCTTAGCATATATTATATTATTATGTGAGATTAAGTTTATCAAGTGAAATGGTCAGGGGTCATTACTTAAGTGAAATATTGGGGGTTACAATTTATTGTTATTGGGTTAAAGAAGTAAATAAATGTGTGAGCTCATGATTATTACTATGTATGGAAGTGAAAATTAAATGAAAAAACTTATTGAAGTTATGAGTAAAAGATAAGATCTTGTTATAGAAGTGGAAGACTAACGAATGTTAAGGGTAAAACATAAGATTTTGTTAGAGAAGGGAAAATATAAAATGAATAGATTTTCTAATAATATATGGATAAAAGATAAGATTTTGTTATAGAATTGGAAGTTAAAAAAAAAATGATTAGATTTACTAATATTATAGGTAAAGGATGAGTTTTGATTTTAAAATAGAAGATATGGTAAGGGAGGGAGGAATGATTAGAATTACTAATAATATTATTATATCTAAAAGAAAATAGAGCTAGTAAATAATAGGTGATTAGAATGTAGGCTATTAAGTGACTATAACTAAAGTCACCAATAATATTTGTTTAGAATTAATGGTATACAATAGGATTTGAATTAACAGTCAATGCTGATTAAAGTCACAATGTTGTGAGGTTAGTTTTATTACATTTAAGATAAATTCAAAAGTCACGTGATAAAAAATGTTTTTAGTAGTACAATGCATGGTTAAATACACATATGTTGAGTAGTTAGAATTATTAAGTAAAATAGATGGAATACTAATAAATTGAATTGCAAGATAAGTGCCAAGGTAATAGGAACTATGTAACCCTACCTATGCAACAATGGATCTTGTAGGCTTGGGGCTGTGAATATTAAGTTACACTTTTTAAACATCACTACTCTATGTTAACTAAGAA
Organism: Sequoia sempervirens; assembly: GCA_007258455.2. Taxonomy (NCBI): domain Eukaryota; kingdom Viridiplantae; phylum Streptophyta; class Pinopsida; order Cupressales; family Cupressaceae; genus Sequoia; species Sequoia sempervirens. The sequence goes on from VDFB02371955.1 coordinate 1,324, forward strand.
TCTTGATAAGTTATCTAATTAGACCTGTTAAACAATGCTTTATAAATGAGGATGGAAAATCAGATCTAAGAAACATTGGGAACCTAAGATTGAAGGTGACCAATCCTAATTAAATGAGACGCAAAGAATTGATTAATATACTCACTTGGACGATGAAAAATGGTGAATCAAGAAATCCATAAACCAAGATATGACCATAATCTAGGTCTGATCATAACAAACAATGTCAGACAACTGCTTGGTTTGTGTTTTCCTTGCAATATGTACACTTACGTGTGAAAAATGAAGTGGGTGATCTTTAGGACTATCTAATTGTATGTTGTGAATGCTTATGCATGCATTTAGAAGTTAGCACATATCTAGAGGTTGAGTACCTTGGTGGATTGGCAAAACTAACTCCTAAAAACTTATAATACTATTCATAGATTAATGCATAAACCTAGTTGGTAATGTGATGAGACCAAACAATCTAGAGTGTGTAAATCCCTTATTACATGTGTTGAGATCAGTTGATGTGTTTCTTCTAATCACCACAAAATGTTGAAACCGAGATAGATATAGGATACGACTTCTATGACATCACAACCAAGATTGAGAGAGATATTTCAAAGACATAGGTAAAGGACATCAATTCTCTTAAAAATATATTTTTTCCTACTCTTCCTTATGTACACGAAATTGGAAATCTTGTGACCCTCATATTAGTTAAGCTTAGCTATAACTTCCAAGAATGGAAAAAGTAAAACAATGTGCTCTACAAATAGGAGCAACTAGTCATATCATAGGGTCTAGATGACTTTCACTAGTAGCATGCAAATGATAGATGTCAAAATGTACCCATTTTGATAGGATTTAAACTTTAGACAGACTTTGGCTAGTAGCATGCAAACAATAGATGTCAAGGTCTACCCTACTTAGAAGTTCAATATACACAGTGGTGTATCCACCAATAAGAAGGAATGTGTGTGTCATTGTTGTGTCTTGCTTGGTATGTGGTGTGTTTATATCAGTGTTACAAGACTCAGAGTTGCCTCAGACTCATACTCAACAAATTGAAAAAACCATGAAATATAGAGATTTTGAAGGATTCAAAACTTGTTTCATGCACCCTTTAATAAATAAACTTTAAAGACACAATAAAGTAATCAAATAGAAGCTACTTGACCAGATACACAAGAGATACATCGATCGCATGAACATAAAAATGAATTTTAGCTTTTAGCTGAAGGAAACAACATTGTTAGATATATAAATTTAAAATTATAAATATTAAGAATATTGTGTGCTTCTAGTTTAAACTGTGTATATTTTTTGCTCGATTTTTCAGATCACACCCAATGATCCATCAACATGAAGAGGAGAATGATGGATCACTAGGTGTGATCTGAAACACCAAGCAAAAAATATACACAGTTTAAACCAAAAGCACACAATATTCTTACTAATGCACTGTGGAAAACTCATACCAACTATTATAAATATTGTCAAATGTATACAAATCTCATGGATTATGAAATCCACGGCATCAATCAAAACTAAAAATATAAGTCTATGGCTTAGAGAGGCTTGCATCACTCATCCCAACATCATGGCAAGTCATGCATTGGCATCTAATATAGGTCTTGGATGATGATGTAGCCATGATATTTGTTTGTGTTTGAGTGATTGGTGTGTATATTCAAGTGAGGGATTTATTATTAAAGTTTTTTTGAAGCCTTCAAGACTGCATGTTTTGTTGTCAAGCTCATTAACAAAAAAGAATGGTTAAGTAAAAAGATAAATGGTTATGTTCTTCTTTCACCTTAGCTAGGATAATAATAGATGGGATTGTTCTATGAGTTGTTTGTGCAAGGCATGATTGATACATTTTTGCATTATGAAAATGGCATTTCTTCCCAACTATGACTTAACTTGTATTCAATAGTATAATGACTGTAGCATGCCAATTTTGCCTATGGTAGTTCTTGTATATTAAACAAGTTGTCTGTAATGTCCCCTTTCTGTTGACATCAGTTGTCAAAGGAGATTAGCCTATAATTTGACTCTCATAGGCTAATGGGGTTGGTTAGAAGGTCTTCTGGGGGATTGTATCGTCTCCAGTGTTCAAAAACTTGTAGCTTTGGCTTTCGTTTCAGGCTTCTAGGACTCAGTTGGCTCAACTTACTATTTATAGTAAGTCGGACTTGGACATAATGGGATCCTTACTATTTTTAGTAAGGCATGTGATCGGATGGAGAATTATCAGATGAGTCCCCAGTTCAGATGGCCTGTTGAGAAATGATGAATTTAAGAAGTTATTAATGTTATTTGGCTCAAATAACATTAATTAATTAAAAGGTTATATTTTAATGTTATAACTTGAGGGTCAAAACGTCATTAAAAGTGGGCCAAATTAATGAATAAATTATTAATGGCCAACTCCTAAGTTTTAAGTGAAATATTAAAAGGATGCGAATAAATAACATTTTTTAATGTTATTAACTTCATTCTAGGGTTCTTCATTTGCTTTGAAGCAAATACAAAATATGTGTGGGTTACGGTGCAGTTGAGTTCTTTTACTGGGACCTTTGGTTCTCCATTTTCCACCCGGGTGGAAAATGGAGAACCCTGGCCGAACCCGGGGAGAACCCAGAAGGACCCGGGTGGACCCACGTCATCCAGCCTAGAAAAAGGCAAAAACTCAACTTAAAAACATAAAATAAAACCCTAAAAAGTGCCCAGATTGCCTTATATTGACTTGGCCGACCAAATGAGGCTCATTTTGCAAACTCAAAAGAGCAAAAACACCATTTTTTTTGCCTCCAAGCTAAAAAATTATGAATATGATTACAAATTATATGGCATTATGGCGTATTTACATTTACATTTTTGCAAATTATGAATATGATTACAGATTATATGAGGTATTACCGTATGGCGTATTTCATTGTTTCAATATTCTATGGCATTATGGCATTATGATCATATGATTATAATTTTGAGTATGCTTATGAGTCTATGGCATTATCATTATGTTTATATATATATATAGTGCGGCCCGTGCTACGTTACTGTACCCTAGGAAAAAACAAATTTGCCGAACCAATGAACCCGAACCCAGGCTAGCATTTGAACTGTTACCCGAACCGGCAACTTAGGTTATTATTTTCTTTTTGGAGAAATTCGAATTTCTCATGAAGGTCTATATATTTTATTTGGGAGTTATTTTGGGGGTATTGGATTGTGATTGTTGTTGATGAAGTTTTTGTCTGAGAGTGGAAGCCAAGGGTTTTCAATCCTCATGCCATTGAAGAACGATACTTCTTCGGTGTTTGCAGCCATTTGAAGCAGTGTAATACCTGTTGAATTTGGCATTCTGAGGGCATCATCCAGGTGTTCTATTTGAGCTTTAAAGTGAAGAATTTCATCTAGGGTTGAAGATTTATTGAATATTTAAAGACTATATGGTTGCTGGTTAAAAAGACGTTGCAAATGCATTGTGGAAATTATTTATTGTTGGCTGCTACAGTACCCGCTACAGTAAATGCTACAGTAGCCATGAATAGTAAATCGCTACAGTACCCGTGAATAGTGCCGCTACAATGCTGCTACAGTATTCAAGGGATTTCAAAAGGGTTTTCAAATTTAATCTACTTGCAGGTTTTAAAGGGCATTAAAGATATCTTGAAGAAGGTTAATTATTGCTGCTGTGCCATCTCAACTTGGTACATAGTGTTTCTATAGGTGTGCTGGTGGAGATTTTATTGGTTGTTGAAGGGTTTGAATAGCAGCTGTAGAAAAAATCCCTCTTTGGGTGAGACTACATCATATTCTTGGTGGATAAGGGTTTCTATACCATCTGCTATCAAAAAGGCAGCCTGCAGAGGGAGAATCGAACCAATATTGAGTTGCTTTTTTGGCTGGAAGTGAATAACAACAGCTGCATGTCATCTATTTATTTCGGGTATGCTTGTAACAGTCTATTCTCTTGAATATTGAGCAATAAAACATAGGTTGGAGGAGTTCTTTTCATAGTTGCCTATATTTCCTTTATGCTTTGCATTTTATTTTCTTTATGAGCATTTCAGAAAAACAAAAAAAAACAGAAAAACCCTCATAAAACATCAAAACACAAACAAAAAACTAGCATCATAAACTAGGGCACGAAGCGTTACTACATTGGTACCAGAGCATTAATCTTGCCATCTTGGAGGGTTGAAGGCACATGAGAAGTAACCATAAATATTTCACTCGCAGTAAAGGGGAATCAAAGGCAAATTGGCAAAGGATAATCCGTTTGCAGAGGAACCATTGACAGATATGGGTGACAGATCAGAAGAGGGTCCGCACAGGAATGAAAGGAGAGATGAGGATAGGGATGGTGATAGAGAAGTAGAGACTTTTGAGAGTTCTGGGTTGTGACAGCAGTGCTGCGGTGTATTGTAGCAGCTCACAGCTGCTCTTCAGCAATTAAATGCACTAAGGAGGCAACCCCAAGACCAGGATGATGATAGGAGTGTAGCAAGGTCATACAGGGTACAGAGAACAACTTCTCGCACTGCTGACAGACTGACTCGACCCACTTTCCTGAGGGAAGAGCGAGCGGAGGAGAATATTGAAGAGGTTGAGGAACCAAACTTTGCATATGCATATATGGCTACACATGATGAGTGGTGGCAACTGACACCTTAGGCACATGAGCTCATGCACTTTGATCATTTTTTTCAAGCAACGATGGACTATTACAGAGCTCGACAGGGGAATAGGCCTCAAAACCAGAACAGGGACTTGAAGCATGCGGCCAACAAAATCACCCTACCTTACTTTGATGGTACTGGCAAGGTGACAACACAGTCTTGGATTCATCGGCTGGAAACTTTCCTGATGCTTCAACCCATGTCTGAGGAAGAAGCAATCAAGTTCACCACATTACATTTAAAGGGAGTAGCCCATGACTGGTGGTATCAAGGAATGGTCACATTGCAATATGACTATATCACCACCTACTAGGAGTTTGTGGATAGACTGGTTGATCACTTTGATATAAAGGATCCAGAAGTCTATTTCAGGGATTTGGCACAACTTTGATAGACTGGAAGCTTAGAAGGCTATACCAATGATTTTTAGAAGTTGTCTGTAATGGTGAGAAACATTTCAGAGAGGAGGTTGGTTGTGCTCTTCATAGAGGGCTTATTGGAGCCATTGTGTGGGTGGGTGAATTCTTTCGATCCACCAACATTACAGGAGGCAATGAAGAATGCAAGGAGTATGGAGTTTGTTTCCCCAAAAAGAAAGAACTCACATAAGGACGTTCCTTCAACCAACAAAGAGGACTCTCAACAAACAAATGATAAGAAAAAGAAACCAGTGACCACAGTAGTTGAGGAGTCACGAGAAGACCTGAGAAAAAATAAATTATGTTTCTAGTGTAAGGAACCATATAACCAGGATCATGATTCCCCTTTGAGACCTAAGGGCAAAGCAAATTGCAGCATGTGGGTATATTATGAGGATTTAGATTCAAATCAGCTTGCTTCAGAGGAACATCAGGATGGCAATTTGGCTCCCATGGCATTCTTTGCTAATGTCCAAGATGAGGCCACTTTTAGATTCTGAGGGACAGTTAATGGGAAACATTGTGTTGCTATGTTGGATACTGGAGCAACACATAATTTTATTGGTGAGAGTCTGGTGGCTAGGTGCAGACTTTCAACAAAAGATTTTGATGGACTTAGGGTTCAGGTGGCTGGTGGATACACCCTCACATGCACTAGGCGGATTACTAATCTAACTCTGATGTTGAACAGTTATGAGCTGCATTCTAACTTTTATGTGGTCAACATGGGTGAGATGGATGTAGTTCTAGGCATGACATGGCTCCAGGACTTAGGATTATTTACCCTCGATGTACCTAAGATGGAGATATCATTTGAGGTTGATGGCAGGAGACACGTGTTGAGGGGAATCATAGATGGGAGATTGCATGCTATCTCTCTCCATAGAGAGAAGAAAAGGGCGAGAGAGAAGGAGATGATTCAGAAGGAGTTCGCGTCAGCTGATGATTCTACGGGTTCAGAATTGTATGTTTTGGATCAACATGGTGGTGGTGTCTAGTTTGTGAACAACTCCTTGTTTGAGGCAGATGTTACATCGACTTATGATAACCCACTTTTCGGGTTAGATTTTGACTCCACTCTTGACCTGGACTTTGAGATGAGCGTTGATTATAGTGTGTGGGATCCTTTCAGTGCATCGGGGTCTCAGACAAGGCTCGCAGAGGAGTTTTCGGAGGTATACACAGTGAGGAGTGCATACAATTTCACTTTTGACCCTCATGTGCATGACCTATTGGATGCACAATTGATAGCGAGGAGGAGTACCCGACAGCGGTTATGACAATTCACCTGCGCAAGGTCCGAGGAAACAAATGTTTACAATTACTTTGAGTTGCTTCTTTTGAGACTACTCTCACAATGACACCGTATGGCGAGTTGGATAGGGACATGGGGAGTTCGATCAGTTATTTTGGTGTTAGAGTTATAGGAGCTATTTAGGGATATTAAAGGGACATTGCACGGTTCTACCCATGGGATCCAGGTGGAGCAATCTTACAGAGGGGTATTGATTGGCAGATGAGATTGCTTGGGGACAAGCAATTTCAAGGAGGGCAGACTGTAATGTCCCCTTTTTGTTGACATCAGTTGTCAGAGGAGATTAGCCTATAATTTGACTCTCGTAGGCTAATGGGGTTGGTTAGAGGGTCTTCTAGGGGATTGTATTGTCTCCAGTGTTCAGAAACTTGTAGCTTTGGCTTTCGCTCGAGGCTTCCGGGACTTCCCGTTGGCTCAACTACTACTTATAGTAAGAAAGTTGGACTTAGATAGAAATGGGATCACTTACCTATTTTAGTAGGCATGTGATTGGATGGAGAATTAGCGGTTAAGAGTTCCCGGTTTAGATGAATTGTGTTGAGAAATGATGAATTTAAGAAGTTATTAATGTTATTTGGCTCAAATAACATTAATTAATTAAAAGGTTATATTTTAATGTTATAACTTGAGGGTCAAAACGTCATTAAAAGTGGGCCAAATTAATGAATAAATTATTAATGGCCAACTCCTAAGTATTAAGTGAAATATTAAAAAGATGCGAATAAATAACATTTTTTAATGTTATTAATTGCCTTTTTGGAGAAGTTCGAACTTCTCATGAGAGGATATATATTTCACTTTGAGGTTATTTGATATTCATTGGATTGTGATTGTTGTTGATGAAGTTTTTGTCTGAGAGTGGAAGCCAAGGGTTTTCAATCCTCATGCCATTGGAGAACGATACTTCTTCAGTGTTTGCAGCCATTTGAAGCAGTGCAATACCTGTTGAATTTGGCATTCTGAGGGCATCATCCAGGTGTTCTATTTGAGCTTTAAAGTGAAGAATTTCATCTAGGGTTGAAGATTTATTGAATATTTGAAGACTGTATGGTTGCTGGTTAAAAAGACATTGCAGATGCATTGTGGAATTTATTTATTGTTGGCTACTACAGTAAACGCTACAGTACCCGTGAATAGTAAATCGCTACAGTACCCGTGAATAGTGCCGCTAAAGTGCTGCTACAGTATTCAAGGGATTTCAAAAGGGTTTTCAAAGTTAATCTACTTGCAGTTTTTAAATGGCATTAAAGATATCTTGAAGAAGGTTAATTATTGCTGCTGTGCCATCTCAACTTGGTACGTAGGGTTTCTACAGGGGTGCTAGTGGAGATTTTATTGGTTGTTGAAGGGTTTGAATAGCAGCTGTAGAAAAAATCCCTCCTTGGGTCAGACTACATCATTTTCTTGGTGAATAAGGGTTTCTATACCATCTGCTATCAAAAAGGCAGCCTGCAAAGGGAGAATCGAACCAGTATTGAGTTGTTTTTTTGACTAGAAGTGAATAACAGCAGCTGCATGCCATCTATTTATTTCGGGTATGCTTGTAATAGACTATTCTCTTGAATATTGAGCAATAAAACATAGTTTGAAGGAGTTGATTTCATAGTTGCTTGTATTTCCTTTATGTTTTGCATTTTATTTTGCTATAAGCATTTCAAAAAACACAAAAAAATCAAAAAACCCTCATAAAACATCAAATCACAAAACAAATAAATCCAGCATCAAAAACTAGGGCACAAAGTTTTACCACATTGTCCAATGTATAAAACAACTACAAGATAATCCTTAATTGTGGCTTTTGATTGTGAAGATTCAAAGATTTGCAACATGGGATATGTATTTTGTAGATTTTATCATGATTTATCATTGGTCTATTACTTGGTTAGACTTATAGTTTGATGGGGTTTTTGGGGCCAATGCCCCCAATGGGATTGAGGCCCAACACCCCTTGTGGGGGTCTGGGGGTAGCGCTCCCAATGAGGTTGAGGGGCACTGCCCCTCGTGGGGTCTGGGGGTAGTGCCCTTGATGTGTTCCCTATTGCGATACATGGTGGGATCGAGGGGCAAAGCCCCTGTCACCAAGCTCAAATGAAGACCTCCAAAACCACACAGACCTTCATGGCGTACACTATTTTCATATTTTTTTGTAAATCCTAGATGGGCATGTCATAAACCAAACAAGCGTTGGAGTGTTGTAATTTGAAAAAAAAAAGTAATGAAAATGTCAGATTAACACTTTACATTTTTTAATTATCTTTTTTTAACATTTTTTCCCCAACTGTGGCCGAGTCTACCCTATGGGACTCGTTGGGTTTGGTAGTTTGGAAGGCTCGGCGAGTCCTAGGGATTCATTGGGTACCAGCATCCCAAGTCCCTAGGACTCATTTTGACCTTCTCACCTTGGGACTCGTCGAGTCTTGGCAAGTCTAGGCGAGTCTTGTAACTATGGTTTATATGACTATAGTAAGCACAGTGCAACAAGTGGCTTTGGTGACCTCTTTACTGCTAAAGTGGTTGGAAGAAATGTTTAGTTTGAAGGGAGCGGGAAAGCATTTGTTTATCATGGATCTTGCAATATGGATGACCTTGCCTCAAAGATCAAGTGTAGATTGTGTAGCCCAATTTATGCTTCCATCAAGTCATATTAGTGGGGGTTCAAGCATCATCTGCTTTTGTTGCTTCAATTTGTGAAATATTTTGTTGTCTTCTAGACTTTCACAATTGAATCAATAATCCTTCACTCAAGTGCATTCAATATTCATATGCAATGGGCTTGAGGAGAAGTTCTAAACCATGGCATCTGGCTATAAAAGAGGGTATGGGGTTCATCAAATGTCAATGTGGAGGAAGCTCTTGTAGAAAAAAACTATAATTACATCAAAGGAGTGAAAACAAAGGGAGGATGAAGACTAATGCTACTTAGAATAAGAATGTCAAGAAGATGGCACCGGTCAATCTCCACGAGAATCCATTCATGTTGACAAGGATTGCACTCAGGGAATTGTTGGATTTTAAAATTGTAGCTCTAGTTCTTTGGAGGAAACACTCACTACTCATGTAGAAGGGGACAAGACAATGCAAGTAGAGAGGCAAATTTCATCAACAAGAATTGGACAGCCTAAGACCAATGCGTAGGATTGGGCTAATCTTTTTCTTTAGGCTCTAAAAAACCTAGGAGGGTGATTGTTAGAACTCAATTCAAAGTACAATAAACAAATAAGCAATTTTACATCAACAAGAGCAAATTTTTTTTTTTTTTTAAACAACAAATTTTCATTTTATAGTAATGTCCATAATTACCAACTTCTATCATAACACAAATGAACTATTTTTCATTGCAATTAGAACAAAGGAAAGTACATGAGTAAGGTTTAGGAAGTTCTCATATGATTGGCATCTTCAAGACTTCGGCTTGCGGTATTTGAAAATTTGAGGGAAGCATCATCTGAGTTTTTTACCTCCATCCACGGACTTGTTCAGTCCCCCGCACACACCTTCCTACTAAAAGGGGGCCCTACCCTTCTTGCGAAAGGTGGTGTTGGAAGAACCCTCAAATAGCCATCTGAGCTTTGGTGGTGGAACCGTATCTAACTAGATTTTCCTGACTACTAAGGAATCCTTCCTACTAAGTTGACAATTCTAGCTAGCTAGATATTTGGGTTACAAGAGAGTATTAGGTGCAGTTAGTGGCACCTGCACCTACTATGGCCATAGATGGCACTACCGTACTACTCACCCACCCTTCTTGACTTGGAAAGCCTTTTCTTACTAGGCTTCTAGGAGATTATTTCTCTGTCACTGACTCAGGTCTGGACACCTGTCCTAGGGCATTAATTTTTGTCCTACTCATGACTCAACTACCCTTCACTCACACTTCTTGGCTACCTGCCACGTGTGTCCAATGATTCTAGGGCTAAGGTTACTGCAAAGAATGCATACCCTTATGGCCAACTGCCTTACACTTTTAGTATAAAAGATATTAGGCTAATACTAAAAGGTGTAAATATCAGGGTAACAATAAAGTCTCAGTTTTTCTAAGCATAAGGAGCTTCAAACAAAATAGTCATTACATGAGTCCAAAATAACTCTCCCGAGTTTATGCTACTGTAGTTTAAGTTCATTTCTTTTCATGAAAGATTAAGAACCCTTTATTCACTGGCCACCTACTTTAAAGTTGTTATGTGACATATCGGTGGTGCTAGTTCAATATCAGCGTATATTAACTTTCACCTGCCAGATCTCTGGATTTTTTTTTTTAAGATATTATATTTCTATATTACCGACCCTATTGCACAAAAATCAATGGCTTATGGAAACTACAATATTTCCTTCTAACTCAATAAGATTTCACCATTTTATACTTCCAGATTAATGCGTTGTAGAACAGAAGTATATCAACAAGTAACATAAAGTTTAGTCACTCAATAAGCAAAGTCTTTTAACATAAAACATCTAACAGATTAGAGAACAACAACATGTAGCCTTTTTCTCTTCACTCATCACTCTTTCATGACAACAAAGCGTTACACCTAGCATATCCCTCATCTATTTTAAATTACTTTCCTCTTTACTCAAAGAAACATCATTAAGTGAGATGTGTTTGATGAGGTTCCCTTACACAAGCACCAAAAGCTTACAGACAAAGTAAATAAAATAAGAATTTCGTAATTCACACTCTTAGGTTTCTCCCTTTAGGAACACTCAGACGGAAAGAAAAGAATATTGCACACAGTCTAGTTCAATACTATGATTACAAAATCTCAAATGAGAGTTCACATAAACTCCTTAACATGAAACGCATAAGTCATATCTTCTTTTCAAGGAAAGAACATAAGAGAGCTACGTGTCTGTAAGATGATGCCCTGGTCAAGCAATGAACTCTACAGGAACCAAGACTAACAGTCCTTTCAGCTAGTACCGCTTCACCTCAAGTCGTCTCTGCTCTTTTATAGATCCTACGTACTGCTTTTGGTCTAACTATTTTCAAGAGATAGATTTCTTTCCCCAAAATCCCATAATCTCTTCTATTTTCTATCCACATATCTTCCTCTTCTCCACCAATTTTCTTCTCTCTTTCCCTATTCTCTCCCTTTTTTTCCAAAAAGAATAACACAAAAATCCTCCATCAGGTGGTTGTCCCAGGTAGTTATCGAAACTACTCCCCCAATTCTCTTCTTTTCCACGCCCTGCATATACGTGATTTTCAAAATTTCAAGATGAGATTAAAATGTATAGACAAGGCATATGTCGATGCCACTTCCCCCGAAGGTCACAAAAAAGGTAGTGTTAAATTATATCAAGATTCGAAATTTTAGAATTACCAATCGTACGATTCCAAATATTTCCCCACGTTACTCCCAAATCTTCATTCTTGGGAAATCTTTACGAAATTAAAGCCAAGTTAATCCTTGTGGCAAGTTATTATAAATCAAACATCGGTGAGGTTATACATTTCACCATTTTAGATGGCCAAGACTCTTCAGTAGAATACGGGATTAGTAAATATACAATGGTTAATTTAATTATTAAAATTTCTAACTCAAGGATAGACGGGTTACAATATCTCTCCCTTATATAAATTAAGAACATATTTATTTATTTAATAAATCCCTTCGATATTCAATATAAACGTTACTAAGTTCACTTGAAACAAAATAAATAATATTATATACATAAGCTATCAGGCGAAGTTACTCTCAACGATAAGGTAACCAATAACAACGAAACCAAGTACCAAGGTTAAGTAAAAGTCAATGACCAAAAGAGACAAAAGAATCGGTTTACAAAACCCTAATACCACTGATGGAAAAAAAAATCTAAGGTTCACTCAATGACCTATGATGACAGGGTCCAAATACTCACTTCTAGGGTTTTCAAGATCCCGAGACCAACCCTAACGCAGATGGCAATTCCAGGGTTTTTACAACATTGCCTCTCTACTCAGATGATACTTCCCTGCTCCCAAGAATTGCATAACGACTTATTGGGACTTAAAATTTCATACAAATTTTAAGTCCCCATATTCAAAAAGTTAATTTTAACACTCAAGAGTACAGTTGAAAAATCTGCTCAAGTGGCTCACTTTGAAAAATCACAAAATGAAGTTAGTACAATTTCAAGCGAAATCCCTTTGTAGACATGTTTGTCTAACATATGGGAGTATGCACGCCAATTTTCAGCTTCATATGATCAATTTTGACAAATTTTTCAAAGGCCAAGTTGAAGGGTTTTTTGAGAAAATCTGTTGTCAGTACAATGAAATATGTTAAAATGGTCAAATTTAAGGGTGAATATTAAGCAAATGGATGATGATAATGACAAACTGATTGGTGCCTTCAATTTTCTACACCAAAATCTACCTATGTACCAATTTTCAGGTCTCCAGGGCATTATTTGATATTTTTGCAAAGCCAAAACCAAATGATTTTACACAATTTGGAAACTGCATTTCTAAGACAGCTACAACATAGTTAACTTTGGTGTTTTATATTTCATGAACGAAGATGGTTGGTGAAAAACCTTCTTGCACACATGTTCACCATGCCTAAATGAGCTAATATCCAAATTTATAGCTTCTCAAGATCTCATTTGATATTTTTTCAAAAGGGGCAAATGGAGGGTTATAATTGAGCTTAACAGTGGTAATTTTCAGAAAATGTTGAGTAAGCAACTTTGGAAATTTATAGTTTACAATTCCGAAAACTTCATGCCAAACCATTTGATGAGCATACTCTCTTATCAAAACTCAACATGTATATGCATTTTCATGGTCGTCGAAGGAGTTCTGGTATGTTTTTTAATTGTTTTGTGATTGCCCCGAGCTAGATTTGGCTCTCCAAAAAAGTTGCAAATTTTGAAATTCTAATGATGACCCAGTTGGTGTTTTGGCCTCAAATATCTCCAATTTCAAATTCATTGAATTCTGAGGTCATTTGGTGCATTAATTTAAAATTTCATTTTTCTCACTACATGCTTTGACAGGGTCAGTTTACAAAGGAAGTACTTTGATTTGGTGAGTTGTTCAAAATCTGTCAGAAACCCACTTCCAAAATAATTGATCACAGTCCCTGATGAGCTCAGAATATGCTCATAATTTGAGTATTATGATGTATTTTTAATATCCCTACTCTTATTGCTAATAGATGTTTTAACTCTTTGATTAAAGACTTTTTATCTGAAATTGGGTAGTATCCTGTAGCAATACATTCCTATATTCCTGTAGCTTAACATCTCTATGTGGCTTATTATTTACCTTGTTTGACCTTCCGAATGACTGATATAATGCATATGGTTTTTGAATAATGAAATAGATTTAATATGTGATTAATGAATGTATCGTGTTGTTGCCATGCCTGCTTTCTTTCGCCTTTGTCGCCTTGTGTATTGCAGGTTGTTGAAGAAGCATGAATGAGTCAAGCGCAATAGATCTCAGCCCTGCAGTAAAGTCCATTTCCTACACGACATCGAGGAAGTTGTTCCAGCGAAGACTCTCTAACCGAGTCATTGGGAAGAAATCTAAATGATCATTAATCTAGGAAGAGTGGAATGCTAAATTCTCTCTGAATCGTGTTGAACAGATATGCTTTCATTTATGTGAAGTTTGTTCCTCGGTTTCAGGATGCACTAATTTCCATGTCTTTCTCTGTTAGAGTTAGGTAGTTAGTTGTTTTTCTAATATAAATAAGTTCTCCTCCTGCGCGAGTGAGTAGCAGAGTGTGTAAAAGTTAGTATGATAATAAGAAGCAGTGTTTTGTGTTAGTTTTCTTATAAGCAGAACAATGTATATGGTTTCAAGTTTATGAATAAAGGCTGATGAAGTTTTGAGTTCAATTCTTGCATAATTGGTTGATGCTTGCTAAGGAGGCCCACTTAGTGAGTATCTGTAGTTAGTTAGTTGTTTATCTTCTATTGATTATAAGTTAGATTTCATTCTGGAAAGTTTCAGCTCAAACTCAGTCTTATATTGTTCCTTCAGCATCGGGAATCCATCCATGTGTTTGTTCTTGCAGCGCCAAAGGTCGGTTCATAGTTTGTTTCTTAGTCCCGCGGTCGTTATGATTTACCCATTTTCCAGTTAAGTTATGCTTAAAGTTAAAGAAGCTTTGTATATTTACATTCATATTTGCATAAAGTGCGGCGTTCCTTTCTGCGCATTTTATTTACGGTAAATGCAGTGGTGACCTAGTGCATGCGATTGCCATCCATTTCAAATTATATGTTCCCTAGTTTGACGAAGTATAAAATGAGCGACCATAAGAATATATTGAATTCCTTTCTTTGGGATACGCCGATTCGGGGTTAGGATTTGCGTGACTTTTATCCTTTTTATTGAATAGCGATACATTTTAGGCGTCGTTAGCCGGGGATAGTGTCAAACTAAGAACACATCACGCCAGTCAACATTAGCATTAGTTTTAGTGAGATTTGTGGTGGCCAGAAGGCAGAAGAAAACCCATTGCTTTGATACTCCATCCAGCAAATGGCATAATCCACCTAATGAAGCCTCTGCTTTGAATTCCCATCATTTTACCGATACAAGAGATAATGATAACCTTAAAAATATTCATTCTTCGGCTACTTTAAAGTTATGGACTAATTACAGGAAGGGACCAGTTACTTTCTTATTTGAGTTTGTGGCATCCTCTATATGACTATAATTACACTTGAGGATACTCCTTACAGGCTAAAGTTGCTGTTTCCACATACTTTGAGAATAGGCTCTTAGATGGTTTATGAGTTTGGGAAGGGATGCTGTTGATATTTGGGCAGCTATGCAAACAAAATTTCTTGAGAAATACAAGGAATATTGTAAGAGTGGTAGTAAGGGTGATGATATATTTGGAATTCAACAAAAGGAGGATGAAAGCCTGGAAGACTATATCTCAAGATTTTGTTTTCCACAGAAATAGATTAGGACATACTCTTAATAAGAATCCATAAACTATTATTTTTTTTCTAAGGGAATGATGTTGCAGCCTTGATGCCTTTAGACCTGGTAGGAGGAGAAGATCTCTTAACTTCCTTAGGATGATATCAAGAAAATATATCTCAACTACCTCTCGAGCAATTGTTAAGGGTAGAGGTCATCAAACCACAGTAGGAAAGTCTTCTATTAATGGAGTTTCACGGATGGAGATCAAAAATTTGCTGTCTGATTTCAAGAAGTATATCATAAACAACATGGCTACATAGTTGGATACTATGCAAGCTTGGAAGAAACATGAAGAAGCTAAAGCAATCTTGGTTGAGTTCTATCCACATTGCAGATAGAAGAAATGTGATTGTAGATGTAAGATGGTGGCTAACCTGGAGGCTAAGCAATTACCCTCTGATTTTACCCAAGGTGAGTGGAGGATGATGATGACTTTGAGAAGGTGTTCTTAGATTTTTAAAAGGAAGGCAACCATGGAGGCCAAGACAAAGGGCATGCCTCAAGACCCTTTGACTTTTGGTAATCTTTATTCTAATTACAATAACCAATGGCAACCTACATATGGCCCATCACCACCTTGGAGTACTTCTCAACCACACTGGCCTAACTATCAGAGTCCTCAATGGAAATCTCCTCAAGGAGGTTGGCAGCAACCACAAGGAAAATGGACTCCACCCCAAGGTAACTGGCAGCAGAATCCTCAATGGAGAGGTTCTCAGCAATGGCAGAACCCATCCCCTGGATCCCTGCAGCTTCAGCAGCCACAACCTTCGGCCCTCATGCCACCTCCTGCAGCACCTGCAACAAATACTAGCCCTCCAAAACAAACTCCTATGCCTGCTCAACCATTGTCAAATCCTAATAATAAGCAGCAGCAATAGTAACCAATGTATTTTGCAAAAGCCAATCAATATCCATCTTATGCCCTAAATATTCATGATATCCATCTCAAGTCTGGAACCACTCTTCCTGCTCCATAGCCGCCTGTAATTATAGAGATTTCAGATTCTGCCTCTGAACAACCTACTGATCCTGCAGAACATATACCTGTATCAGATACTGTCTCTAAGGAACCTGTCTTGCAGCATCAGGCTAAACCATCTTTTCCTCAGAGATTGCAAATTACTACATCCAAGTCTATGGAAGAACCTACCTTTGATATTTTGGATTAGCTAAAGAATGTACACATTCAAATCCCTCTTTTTCAAGCCATTAAAGATGTCCCAATTTATGGAAAAGCCATTAAGGAGGCTTGTTTAAAGAAACTGGGAAGAAAGAAAAATGATCCCCAAACTATCCATGTTCTAGGACAATTGGCAGATATTATGTTAGGGAAGGTAGTCATTCCAAAATATACTAACCCTAGGAGTCCTGTGGTACAAATAAATATTAATGGCTAGATAGTAAAGAATGTTTTGATTGACTTTGGTGCAGCCATCAATGTAATGACCAAGAATACAATGGCGTATTTGAATATCTTAAACATTCAGTCTACACCTACCATCCTACAGCTTGCTGATAGTTCCATAGTAACACCTGATGGAGTGGTAGAAGATGTCACTGTTATCCTTGAGTCTTGGGAATACCCAGCAGATTTCACCATATTGTCCACTAAGGCAACTTTGGGACGATATCCTATCATCCTAGGTAAACCATGGTTAGCCACAACTAATGCTTTTATAGGATGTCGTTCAGGAGACATGACAATTTCTGATGGCCAATCAAGAAAGAAATTGGCTTTATAACCACCTGCCCAGCCTCAGCCAGACTTGTCTCAACCAATTTGGTCAGATTTAGGAGAAGAAACTGAAGAAGTCAATTCATTGGCTCAACTAATGATGCTGCAAACTAATCCATTTTCATAACTTCAAAGTGAGGATGACCTACTTTTACACATTTTGCAGTCCAACTCTGATCTAAGTAGCCCATTTGTTCCCAATGGCTGTCTTCAGTAGTGTTTCCTGCAGCAACTGAATTCTGAGAGTCTGCCTCCTAAATCTCTTGCAATTTATCACAGCTTGCTTCCACATGAAATACGAAAACCACCTTTATGAGTAGCCTCCATGAATGATCTTACCAATCAGGTAGAAGTGTCTCTAGGCCGTTGTCTGAATATCAATAATAAGCTGCCTCAATCTCAACAAGCTGCCCTAGTCACAATGTTGCAAGATCAACACAGAGCTTTTGCATGGGACTATGGGGATATGAAGAGAATAGATCCTCAGCTCTGTACTCATAGGATCTACATTAAGGAAGATTGTTCACCTGTTAGGCAGCCTCAAAGAAGGATAAACCCAGCACTCAAGGAAATAGTTAAAATAGAGCTCCAGAAATTGCTTGATGTTGGTTTTATCTACCCCATTTCAAACAGTCAGTGGGTATCTCCATTGGTAATTGTCCCTAAAAAAGGTGGAAAATGGAGAGTTTGTGTAGACTACAAGGAGCTGAGCACAACAACTAAAAAGAATCACTTTCCACTGCCATTTGTTGACCAAGTGCTTGACTCATTGTCTAGTAAAAAGTATTTCTCATTTTTGGATGGATATATTGAGTATAATCAAATTAGAATTACCCCTGAGGATCAAGACAAAACAAATTTTACCAGTCCATGGGGCACTTTTGCCTACTTTTTCTTACCTTTTGGATTGTGTAATGCACCTGCAACATTTCAAAGGGTGGTGATCAGTATTTTTGCTGACATTTCTCATGATTCTATGGAGATCTACATGGATGACTCTACTACTTATGGAGCTACATATGAAGAAGCCTTAGCAAATTTGGAGAAAGTGTTGAAAAGATGTAAGGAGCAAAATTTGTCTTTGAATAGTGAAAAATGCTTTATGATGATGCAAGGGTGTTTTAGAGCTAAAAGTAGCATCTCTCCAAGCTGAGAATTCAAGTTGATCCTACAAAATGAGTTATTCCTAACTTTTGCAAACACCTATGTTAAAAAGGATGTTCAAAGAAGCTTCCTAGGACATGTTGAGATGTATAGAAGATTCATCTCAAAGATTTCAACAAAATAAACAGATCCACACTATATACCTTGGCTGGTAAGGATTAAAAGATTTACTGGATTGAAGCCTGTGAAAATGTTCTGCAGTAGACTTTTACTTTTCGGGCTTTTGTTATTCTTCAGGAACCGAGTAAAGTCTACTGCCTCATATACCTGATTGCGCTACGATTATACGCCGAGAGGAAATTTTGGGACAAAGAATTTCCTTAAGAGGCATGCAGCATATTTCATTATGGCAAAGGCACCAAGCCACGAGAATAAACTGCTCATCCCAGGAGAATTTTCGCGGAGTTGTATGCCTAAACAAAGTTTGTGGCATTATGCTGGTTACCAAATGTTGTCCGCTGAATCGGCGTACAGCGCAGCAATACGTTACCTGTGAATAAACGCCGAGATTAGCAAGATGGCTTCTATTGTTGCAGGAATTTGATATCACAGCTATTGATAAGCCAGGATGGGCTAATGTGGTGGCTGATTTCTTTTCAAGACTTCAAACAATTACACCTGCCACCCTTGAGGTAATTGATGACAGCTTTCCCGATGAACATCTGTTTTCTATTGCTGCTTGAAATCCATGGTGTGTAGATATTGCAAATTATTTAGCAGCCAACAAGATCCCAGCTCACTTCTCACCAAAGGAAAGGAAATTGTTGGTTGAGAAAAGTTTTAACTTTTCATGGATTGCAGACTGTTTATTCTACACAAGATATGACCAAGTCATGAGAAGGTGTGTTAGGGAAGATGAGACCTATGACATCTTGCATGCCTGTCATGATGATCCATGTGGTGGGCACTTTGCTACCAAGAGAACATCTATGAAAGTGCTTACTACAGGATACTATTGGCCTACACTCCACAAAGATGCTACAACCTATACCAGAAAATGTGACAGATGTCAACGTATGGGGAGACCAACCAGGTCTGATGAAATGCCCCTGTATCCTCAAGTGATAGTCAGTCCCTTTGAAATATGGTTCATGGATTTTGTTGGGCCTATTGATCCTCCATCCAATGGGAAATCATACATTTTGGTTTGTACTAATTATGTAACCAAGTGGGTCGAAGTGAAAGCAATGACACATGTTTGTGACAATAAAGTTGTTGAGTTCCTATATCAGCAAATTTTTACAAGGTTTGGAGTCCCAAGGGAACTTGTTACTGATCAAGGAGCTTAGTTTACATCAAACTTAATCACTGCATTTATGAATGATTACAAGATCAGGCACAAAAAGTCTAGCCCCTATCACCCTCAAGCTAATGGTCGGGCAGAAGTTACTAACAGAGAAATTGAGGCAATCCTTACTAAGACAGTCCAATTACATAAGAAGGATTGGAGCAGTCGCCTTCCTGAAGCAGTCTAGGCTTATAGGACATGGAAAACAACTATAGGGTTCACTCCTTTTGAGTTACTCTATGGCAAGACTGCCATGTTGCCAATTGAGTTTGAGCAAAAGACCTTCAGGACTGCTCTCCAACTTAACATTGATATTTCAGAAGCTCAAAAGGAATGCCTCCTATAGCTGAATGCATTGGATGAGATGAGGAAAGCTACCCTGCAGCATACTGAAGCTATCCAGCAGTAAAGAAAAAAATGGCATGACAATCATATCAGAACTAAGCAATTCTTTGTCAGTGATTGGGCGCTGCTCTATGACTCAAGGTACAAGGAAAATCAAGGTAAACTAACCACAAGATGGCTTGGTCCTTATGAAATATAAAATGTGTTTGATAATGGTTCAGTTCAGTTAGCTACCATAGATCCAATCCGATTCAAACTACTGGTTCATGGACACCATCTTCAGTTATATCATAAGCCAGCGTCCAAAGATGAATTTATGAAGTAGTTTGTTTCGAATGCGGCCACTAATCATCTTGCCACAAAAGGCTTCAGCCGTTCTCTTGCAGCATCTCTTTAAAATTCCACGTTGCATGCCCATAATAAAGGTTTCCTTTTTAAGGACGCCACTTTCTCCGCTTTTCATCCATCACCACCATTCATTTCCTTTTCTTCCACGTCATCCATCTGTCGTACCGCCCTCATTTATGGTTTCAATTCCAGCTGTCAATTCATGCTGAGCTGTGATCTTTCCAAGAATGTATGTGCATTTATTCCAAGGTATGCGATATATTTTGTTGTCACATCATTTATTCATTATCGCTCTGTAAATATCAGTCATTATTGCCTGATCTTCGCCTATCCTTTCGCACATGTGTGGACACATGTCAAATTTTAAGTAGGGGGCGGGACAATCCATTTTCAATTTTTTTCTTATGCCGCTATCACAACTGTTAAGATATTTTTTTTATTTTTCCTGTACTTTCCAAATATGACTGCGTGTTTTATCCTAAACAACAATTAACTGCTTGATTTAGGTAGTTCGTAACAATCATTTCATGCAAATATTCTTTGAATCATTCTTGGAAAAGTAAAGGAAAGTGACAGCAGAGCAGAAAGAAACAGAGTAGAAAAGTTTTTTGAATTTTCAAAAAAAGTTT
>VDFB02371956.1:0-26217 GCA_007258455.2 Sequoia sempervirens
CACATGCCTTGCCTGTGCTTCCACATTTTGCAGAGCACAATGAGCAAGGGCCCAGGCATAATAAAATTAAATTCATTAAAAAATTTGAAAAAAAATTAAAAATTTTAATTTTTTACTTTTAGTTTTAGCAGCCTGTGTGGAACGGATGCCTCAAAGAGGTGTCCGCTCATGGACTGGGCGCAATCCATGAGCGGACACCTCTTTGAGGCATCCGTTCCAGCCTTCCAGCGACCAAAATTGGAAATCCACACAGCTCAGTGACTGCGGGTGCCAAGACGGCCAAACATTTATTTAATTATTTCTAATGCCCTTCCCGTGTGTCAGGGTTGGGACTCTGGCATTCCGCATCACACAATGAAAAAAAAAATAACGAAAACCTACCTGGTCAAATTCGCTTGAAGTTGAATCAGTTGAATAATGAGTTCTTGCTTCTCAGAGGGCTCTGATTCTCACTCTCAGTCTCCCACCACTCGCCAGACACAGTCGCACAGAATGAAAAATGCTCGGTGAAAAAAAAAATTCATTTAGTCTTAAGACTTACTTTAGAGTAAGTCATAAAAATTTAATCATATAATAATTAATAATATATTATATTTTAAATTTTAATTATAGTAATATAATATTAAAATTTTAAAATATTTCATGTCTTATGATAAATGAAAATCATAAACTTAAAGGCTAAAGCTTTGTTTTGAATTTTTTTAAAAAAAATCATTATTTTAATAAGGGGACGCGCGGGAAACTTGGAGACGCGGATAAGACTCCAAGGAGACTCAAGGCGAAGAACTCCCTATGAAGGAAGCCTGGGGGCCGGTGAGGGGACGGCGAGGGGCGTTTCACGATGTCTCGAGGGGCGCGTCCCCGGAACTATGAACAAATATCTTTATATGTATTTTTCTCCATCATATATATTGCTTCTCATATCAATATATTTCAGTTTGGTGTGTGGTGAGAGTTTAATAGCAGTTTGGTGCTTGTTTGGTTTCCACTTTCAAGATTTTCCATTGTAATTTGCTGCAGTTGTAGCAATGTTGTTATCTGTTGTTTGTGACAGCAATATGATGTAATTTCCATGATATTTTCAGTAATACATCATATAACAGTTGCACACTTTCTTGATTCATATTTGCATAGTTTGGTGAAGTTTAATTTATACCTGATTTCACAATTTGATGCAAATTGCAAAACTAAGTGAGATATTATTTTATTGCAAATCTGATATAATTCCCAGAAAGGGATATTTTATTGCAAATCTAATATAATTTCCAGCAAGGGACATTGCATACCCTCAATTTGAACTCCACGGTTTGCCAAAAAATCTACTTGTTGGTTGCACTCCCTAAAGACATGACGTGGTCGAATTAAACAAGAAGGACAACGAGTCACTAATTGGGTGATCAATAGTCCAATTAGGAGGGGAAGATTGAAGGAGGCAACTGAAAATATTTAGCGAAATTAGATTGAAGCTTCTTGTATGATAACTTTTATTTTTATTTGATTGAGGGTAAAGGTAAGTTTTTGAAAGGGCCCAAACCCTTTTACAAAGAGGGATACAGATGTAGCAATAGATTCCAACCAACAACCATGAAGCCAATGCAAATTCAACAGCACACCTGCAATAGACTACCGGCTAAAAACCAAATAAACAGTCCTGAACAAGTAGCTGAGACTTAACACACATATCAATGAACCATTCAAGGCAGCTTGAATCCTCCAACGAGCTCTGAAAACCAACAGTGGATCTTCCTTTGGTAACAATTGCTGCTAGATTTAACAAGATCTCTATTTTTCCTTGTGCAAGAAGTAGAAGAGGGCAGCCAGCTATCATCCACAATGAGAAAAAAGTTGGGAGTTTGAGAATCCCTTCTAAGCTTACCAGCTCTAGAGGAAGAAATCTCCAATTTTCTTTTCTCTTTGTTTGGGAAAGAAGAGACAACTCTGCCATAGGACTCCTGAATGGTGACACTAGAGCCATCTCTGACTTCAGCAGGGCAATCTACCACATTTTCCTTATCAACCATTTGGCAAGCCTCATTACACAATGTCTCACCTAAAGGTGAGTTAGACAGGAATTCCTTCTCCGAATTTTCGCTTCACCCTTTCACCTTGGCAGGCAGTAGTAGAGTGACCTGCTTTGTGACACAATTGGCTTTGTGTGGTTATCATACATTGTTCTTTTCGCAGTTGCTTCCACCTTGTCCATGGAGTTAGAATCCTTATTTTCCTCCCAGCACTTTCATAAAACTAATTCTAGCACAGCCTACAATCTATCTCTATCAATTTGTAGTATAATTCAAGTTCGACAGTATAACAATGTACCAATTTACAGCAAGCATGAAATACTTGAGAGATTACAGATAACTGCTAGAATGCGAAATAAGTTAAAAACTAAATATTTTACCTCCTTTTGTATACATTCTTAATGCAAGAAAAACGAACAAGCACTGAAATCAAACATTTCAGTTAGCCTCAATTTCAAGGTGGTATGCTTTAGTTTGATGTTTGTCATGAAGCTGGTAAATAATGAGATTCAACTCAATTCTGACTGATTCTCTATAAATATTGTTAGTTCATAATAGTATGTGGATGCTAAACACAACGTGTATGTAAAGCCCACTCAAAAAATTGAAGGTTCAGATTCACCCCTGATTGTTTTTTGTGTTCAAGTAGTTAATTCTTTCTGAATCTTTGGGCCGGCAGGGCAATTATCATCTGCTCAAATCTTCTCAGAACAGTATTTAATAATTTATAAATAATATACTTATGTCCATTTTGTTTCCCCATGCACCCTCATTTGAAAAGCATATCTACCCACAACCATATGTCTCTAGATAAATACAACAATTTCAACTCACAGTAATGTCAGACGGTTAAAGAAGTTACCAGAATTTAACAATGGCCTTATGAAGAGGTGCAAACATATTAAAATAATATTTAGTTAATTATTAATCGTAAATATTCTGTAAATTATGTAAACTAGTAGTTTAGTTTTCTTGATTCGATGATGTTTCTATTTTAGAAAACTTTGTAATTAGAAACATCTCTTTGTAATTTCTATATGAAGCATTCTCGCTTCTTGTCAATATATCGAATATTTTTAAATCTTCTCCGTTTCATGGTATCAAAGCAGGAATAATATTTCTCTGCTTCAACTTGTGTGGATTTTTCTCTTCTTTTCTCGAATTCATGTTTGCTTCATAAACACGTGAATTCTTGAGGAAAAATTTACGCATGTCTCGGTTCAAGTTTTTTGTTAAGCAGGAAAATTTTTTGGAGACCCTTTGATAGTCGCACACGTTTTATTGTTCTAGACGCATTCTTTTGAGGTTTTTGTGTGTACACGACTTATGGCCGTGATTTTTTGTGAATCTGTGTTTGAGTTCTATAAATTGTGTGTTTTTTTGCTAAGTGTGTTCTTCTGCTAAGTGCACAACCTTCCAAAGACACGTTTTGACATGATTTTTTTGTGAAATCACAACTTTTGAAAAATGTTTTTTTGTGAAGGAAGAATCACGCGGGCTTTCAAACGTTTTTTACCGAAACAAGGGTTTCTGAAATGCATTTTTGTAGAGTTTTCTAGCATCGCCTAAGAGAACTAAACTCTTGCGGGGAACTCTGGCCTTTTTCTGGGCATTTTTAAAACACATTTTTTGCAAGAAAAACCCCACAACCTCTGTTTTCTGGGCACGCGTTTTTGAAAATCGCGATTTTTTGAGCATTTTTCCCGAGCATTTTTGTCTATTCCTAGGCGCCTTTTGTGACGGGTTTTGTCCTCTACTCACGTGACTAAAAGTGCTAGTGATCTGTTTTGTTGTTGAGTCTTCTTAACTATTCTCCTAGCACGTGTCCTTCACCTTTTTTTTGTCTCTATTTGCTCAAAAGGTGGAGTCTGCAAATTAGAGGTAATTTCTTCTACAGACTGGTGCTCTGTTTTTGTTGTGCAATCCGAATCTTTTCTTGTGCCAATTTGGTTCCAGCTACCTCGAACTTGACGCCATTTTTATTCTGTCAAATTTTCGTTATCTCCATCAAAATTTGTTTGAGCAAAAATGGCTTCTTTATCGCACATCAAGTTGGAGGGCAGTCAAAATTTCAATGGTTGTAACTACAACACCTAGAAGCAACACATGATGACAATCTTTGAATATCGCTGCCTTGATCAAATTATTCTAGGTAAAAAGGTCCAACTTGCATCAGGTGATAAAGACCAAGAAAAGTTTGATGAACAAAATCATGAAGCGATGATGCTCATTAAACTGTCTATCACCGATGATCAGTTGCCTCAGGTTCCGTCTAGTAAATCAACAAAAGAAATTTGGGATCATCTTAAGGATCTTCATCAAACTTCCGACAAAAGCCGTGCATTCTTCCTGAAGAACATGCTATTTTCTATCATGATGGATGAGAAAACATCTTTCCAGGCGCACTTGACCAAGATCAAGGACATTCGTTATCAGCTTGAGGCTATTGGTCAAAATGGAGAAAGAAGATACGATAGTCATCACTCTAAAAAGTCTACCAAAATCTTACGAGCACTTTATTGAGACCCTCAACATTACTTCAACTAATGTTGATTTGAAGTTTTCAGATCTTTGCACAATTCTTCTGCAACAAGATCATTGGAAACAACAATTCGGTAGTGGTGCTAGTTCATCCTCCATAGAGCAGGCATTTCCTGCCAAGACCGTTCAGAAAAATAATGGCAAAAATCAGCCCTCTCAATAGACCAATCAAGTGCAGTCTTCAAATTCTTCCAAAAAGAAAAATGTTTAGTGCAACAATTATCATAAGTATGGTCACATGAAGAAAGATTGCCAGAAATGCTTAGCTTCTGAACAGAACAAGCAAGGAGAGTCCAAGCCTAAAGCTAATGTTGCAAAGCATAAGGAGTCTACATTCTATGCCTTTATGGCCAAGAGTCCAGCAGATCCAGTTAAATCCTCTACCTAGTACATTGATTCAAGTGCTTCTCAACATTTCACTCATCCCCGAGATTGGTTCATTGAGTACACGCTTTTCCGAGATTCAATTATCTTTGGAGGAGGTGAAGAGTATACTGTTGTTGGCAAGGGCAACATGCAAATTCATTCTGGAGGGAGAAATTTAATATTTCTCGATGTATACTTCGTCCCTAGCATAGAGTTGAACCTTCTTTTTGTTAGTCAGATTATGACACACTCTCCTCAGCTAGATATTGTTTTCAGCATGCACATTTGCAGCATTGTTGACAAAGAGACACACACCACAATTGTTCAAGGCCTTGAGGATCATGGTCTTTATAGACTCGTTGACTCTAGTGATTCTCAAGAGCACGCTATGGCAACCAGGAGTACCTCCATCAGCAATCTTTGGCATCAACGTTATGGGCACCTAAACATCCAGTATCTCTCTCAATTAGCTCGTGATGATTTGGTTGGTGGCCTCCCTGCAATTCAAACTCAAAATCATAGAGTATGCGAGGCATGTCAGGCTAGAAAACAACACCGGACCCCATTTTCAGATGGTGACTCATGGCGAGCTTCCAAGGTATTACAGTTGGTTCATGTTGATTTATGTGATCCAATGAATACTTCTTCAATTACTGGTTGTAGGTATTTTTTATTATTTGTTGATGATTTCAGCAGAAAAATGTGGGTGTACTTTTGATAAACAAATTAGATGTGTTTGGTATATTTCAACAGTATAAGACCTTAGTTGAAAAAGAGTATGGTTCTCCAATAGTTACTCTTAGGTCTGACAATAGGGGGGAATTTTGTTCTACTGATTTCTCCAACTTTTGTGTTGCACATGGCATTAAGCATCAACTTACCACACCTTACACCCCTCAACAAATCGGTGTCGTAGAACGTAGAAATCGCACCATTACTGAAATGGCTCGTTCTATGCTAGAGCATAGAAACGTCCCTAAGAAATTCTAGGCTGAAGTAGTTTATACTGCAGTCTATCTTTTGAGCCTGGTCTGGAAGCAAGCCTAAAATCAACCACTTGAAATTTTTTGGCTCTATTGCTTATGTTTGGATTTCAATGCCAAGCACACTAAGTTGGATTCCAAAAGCCAAAAACTCATGTTCACTGGTTACAATGAAAATCATAAAGCATATAGGCTAATTGATGTCGAGACAGATCGTCTCATCTTTAGTCGTGATGTTGTGGTTGATGAAACTACTGGGCCTTTCTTTCAGTCTTCTACATCCATGCACCCTGATGATCAACCTCCGACAGCTTTTGAATTGGTTGTTTGTCTTCCCCTAGCTCCACCTGATGGGAGGGATTCTACAATTAAGCAGCCACCTCAGCAGAATATTCCACCAACCGCCCCTCCTCGGGACAATCTGGATCCTAATCCAACTGATTTTGTACCAGCCACACTTAGTGATGTTGTTCCACCTATTTCAGATATTGGTACTTCTACTCTCCGGCCTAAATGGTATGCTAAAAGTTAAAACCATTAGTGATCTTCATAATGATGAATTGATTGAGGGTAGAACTGCTTGGAAAAAGAGCAAGCAGCAAAATACTGCTAATTTTGCTCTCATGGCCAATCTGCACAACATCTCTGAGCCTCAATCATATTCAGAAGCTAAAGGCATACTTGAGTGGGAACAAGCTATGGAAGCTAAGCATAATAGCCTTCTGAAGAATAACACTTGGGTCCTTTCTGATCTTCCACCTAGGAAGAAGCCCATTGGCTACAAATGGGTGTATAAAGTTAAGTACAAGGCTAACGGAACTCTTAACAAGTATAAGGCTCAATTAATATCCAAAGGATTCTCTTATACAGAGGGCATTGACTATGAGGAGACTTTTGCTCCTACAGCCAAAAAGAGTACTATTCAGCTCGTCCTCGCTACAGCAGCCCAGTTTGGTTGGAAAGTCCATCAAATGGACGTCAAGAGTGTGTTTCTCAAAAGGAAGAAGTATATATGACACAACCTCCTAGTTTCAAGGTTCCTGGTAAAGAACATCAAGTTTGCAGACTTGTGAAAGAACTCTATGGCCTTAAATAGGCTCCCCGGGCATGGTACATGAAAATTGATAAGTACCTTACTGATCATGGTTTCCAAAGGAGCCCTTTTGATTCAAATTTGTAAGTCAAACAGTCTGGTGATTATACTCTTATACTTGTTGTCTATGTTGATGACCTTATCATTACTAGCAGCTCTGAACATTTGATTGAGGAGATAAAACATAATCTCAATCAATCATATGACATGACAGATTTGGGACTTCTTCATTATTGTCCCGATGTTGAGGTTTCGCAGACAACTGACAACATCTTCATTTCTCAGTCCAAGTATGCTCGCAATTTGCTTGATAAGTTCAGAATGAATGATTGCAAACCTACCTCTATACTTATGGAGAAAGGCCTAAAACTATTAGCAAAATCAGATTCGCCTATGGAAAATGAATCCGCATTCAAACAACTAGTAGGCAGCCTCATTTATCTCACTGCTACTAGACCTGATCTCAGATTTGCAGTGAGCTACATCTCTTGCTTCATGACAGCCCCTAAAGCTAAACATTGGGTTGCAGCGAAGCGTGTGCTAAGATATGTGAAAGGCACTTCCAACTTTGGCATTTTGTATGGAAGGTGCAAAGATCCTAAGCTAATTGGCTATACAGACTCAGATTGGGCAAGTTATGTTGATGACAAAAAGTCTACTTCAAGTTATGTATTCAGTTTGGTTACAAGTGCAGTTACATGGACCAACAAGAAGTAGTAGGCAGTGGCTCTTTCCTCAACTGAAGCTGAATATCGGGGAATTGTTAAAGCAGCTTGTGAGCTAGTTTGGCTTTGAAGGGTGCCTTCAGACATGCAAATGTCTCAAGCAGGGCCTTCCCCTTTGTACTGTGACAGTCAAGGGGTGTTGAAACTCGCCAAGAATCCAATCTTCCATGAAAGGACAAAGCATGTTGAACTTCACTATCATTTCCTCTGCCAACTTGTCGAAGATGGATCAGTGGTATTGCAGTATGTTCCAATTGAGGATTAGACTACTAATATTCTCACCAAATCTCTCAGTCCATATAAGTTTGTAAAATTCAAGGGGCATTTTGGTGTAGTTGGTAGATTGATCGTTAAGGGAGGGTATTAAAATAATATTTAGTTAATTATTAATGGTCAGTATTCTATAAATTATGTTAACTAGTAGTTTAGTTTTCTTGATTGATGATGTTTCTATTTTAGAAAACTTTGTAATTAGAAACATCTCTTTGTAATTTCTATATGAAGCATTTTCGCTTCTTGTCAATATATCAAATAATTTTAAATCTTCTCCGTTTCAAAACAGATATGCATAATAAAATTAATGGCAGTAGACGTTGAGTGGCAGCTGGGGCAGGAAAGAGATAGAGCTAGAAGTTTGTACCTTGAAAGATTTTAACAAGAACGTGAACCCAAAGAGTCAGTGTGACCATGGAGTAGTAGAAAATGAAAGATTTTAACTAATTTTCTGAAAAAAGGTTGCTCCCAGTCTCCGATGCCATGTCCAAGAAAATTGCAGCTGAAAGCTATAAGTTTAATGTACCACATAATCATTTTGCTTCAAAAATACATGTTTCAGGCCTCACTACCGGACCCATCACGAAGAAAAAATTTAAATCCAATGCAGAAAATTTATTTTTGACAAGTAGGTAGATACTGAAAAGAAGATAAATACAGATATATTTATTAAAAAACATAGTTGGAAAGGAATCAAACTGGAGACAAAATGGGACACACCTCCTGAGAAATGTCAATGAAAAAAATTAATAACTCCGAAAATATGGTAACCCCAATCTGCTGTGTTAGCCGGGCTCCATAAAACCTACTGATCAAAATACGGAACTCAAGTTCAAATCCTCCTCACCACATCAAAGGCCCCTTCGCAACCCAAAACAACGCATTCATCCAACACTGTAAAGCGAATACCCAAAACCAACCCCTAAAACGCATAAGTTCAAATCCCCAAAAGGGAACATAACAAAATAACTCACTCTTACAAAATTCAAACAGTGTGAAACTTATAACCCAAGTTCAAATCCCCTCACCACACCAATATAAAGACACCCAGTAACCCAAAAGTCTAAATTCAACAATAACTATAACATTGAAAAATAGAAAACAGAAAATGTAAAATGCCGGTTCAGAACATTGAACTTACTTCCTCACTGCAATATCCATCAGAATTAAAATCCAAATCATCATCATCATCATCGTAGTCATCATCGTAGTCATCGTCATATTCATAGCCATAGCGCCCATGGCATTTGACCATTTTAGAATTAAATTTGTATGGAAAACAAACAAAGACATTGCTCTGCGTCGTCCTTGTGAATGATCCCGCTTCCCTGTACTTGCTGATACCCAGCGCAGGACCGAAACAGAGGCAACTGTTATAAGATAACAACATATAAACAACTATATCTTCCTCCGTTATGCTAAAACAAATACGTCCCGGCAATCTTCTCCTCCCATACAAACAAATTATTAGCCTGCCTTCACCACTTTACCAAATCGGAACCTTATCCACTCTAAATTATTGAGAGGGAAGAAACGAGCCGCGTCAGAAACTCCTAAACTTATCTCAATCGCCCTACATGACATAAATGCCAACGAAGCACTTTGTTTTTGGCCGGCATGAAATTTATTGCACAAGCAGCATGGCGAGAGGAAGAACTTTACCGCCCAGGGCCGATCAAAACACATGTTTTGCTTCACAAAAATGCAACTCACTCTATTTGGATTTTTCTCGAAAATTAAATATGGAAAAAAAAAAATCATGAAAGGAAAGGAAATAGTGAACAATATTTTAATTTTTTTAAATATTTTTTAATTATTTCATAATGGTTTTATGATGGTCATTCATTTTTCACCAAGAACCACTCAAATATATGTTTTGCACAAATTATTGTTGTGTAGTTATGTTTAAAGACATTCAATTGTATTAATTTGATTGTTTGAGAATCATTCACATATAATTTGCATTTAAAGAAAAAAGTATATTGGGAACATTTTCATTAGTGTACTAAAACAAATTTAGATCTACACATTCTCCAAAAAGAATTTATGCAGTTGAAGCTTAGTGTTCTTGATCATTGGCACAATCATAAGGCTAGTCCTTTTCGAGGAGTTGAATTAAGCAAGTTAGCAACCCTCTAAAGATATCTCTAAATATTGTCAATCTTTATAGTAGAGCAAAACACAAAACACACATAAGTGAACCAAAGAAGAGAGGCATACATGAAGTAGGATCAAATCCACATGTTAGAAGGACAAATCCACAAATGCAAATAAGGGCCTAAGGCATGAACTTGACCCCATACAAAATGCAGATTTTGTGTTGAGTTTGAGACACTATATAGACAGAGGTATCACTTCTAGATCAAAGACTATCTAGATTTGAGAATCTTCAATGAAGTCATGCATCTTCAATGTTCAAGCTAAGTACCCCTACCCACTTTGTATTTACTTTCCTAATTTAGCACTAATTATTGAATTATCCACACTCAAAACTCATGTTTATTAGTCTAATTTAATTTGCATTAAGTTGTAAGAATTACATTTGATTGGCCTGGATTAAGCTTAAGGGAAGTTTATTTCCCTTTATATTTTTGGTGAACCCATCTAATCATATGGGACCCAATTTAGCTCTAGGATTTCTTATCACTATTAGTGTTTTCAAATATGACATTTTTTTAATTTTTACACCTTCTTTGAAGAAAAAATATTTTTTCATTATTGTGCTTCATTGATACGTCTTTATTTTGGGTTTGGTGTGCTTACCTACACAGTATCTTTCACAATACCTACTCACCCTTACATTGGCTTTATGGTTTGCATTTTACACTTGCTTCAAATCTTATTTTAGATTGGTATTCAAATTTACAATAGACTATACCTCATTTATTTGTCACATGTCTACTCTTCTTAGTTTTTTGGATATTCATTGTATAATCTTGTGTGGCCCACATATATTTCCATTATTATATCATGGACACCTATGCTCCTTTATCATTGACTTATATACATGCTTCCCTTATGGATTTTGACATGTTTATGTAATTTGTGACATGTGATTCATTTGTTCTTAATCCTCTCATTATCTTTTATCATAAGAATAGGATCACAATGTCTAGATCAAAGCATTGTACTGTCACATATGTACTTTCTCCTCCTTTAGGGATTTAGTCATTGCTTTTCCTTCCCTTTTGGATACTCGTGCTACACTTATCCAATATTATAATATGTTGCATACTTCTCCTATGGATAGTGTTAGTAATGTGTTTGATTCTCATTATGTATTGTCTTTGGGCATATTTCCTTCAAATGATTTCATTTATGATATCTACTATTGATGCGGGAGCACTCGGGTGCACGAGCAATCCTATACCACACAAAAATTTCTTTTATTTGATTTTTTTGTGAATTTTTATTTTGGTCTTACAAGCATGATTTGGGGGGGGGTTCTTTTAACACATTTCTAACATATTAAAAATTACATTCTAATACCTATTGGATATATGATCCACCAAAGGCTTGATTTTCATGTGTTTTATGGCTCACAAAATGACTTTTGCCTCGCCAAATTGGAGGAGGAAAAATTCCAACTCCCAAACATGAGGAGGCCATTTTTGGCACTTTTAACTCCTCTTGAATTAGAATTTTGCATTAATTAAATAGGTAGGAAGAATTTGGATGCCTAGAGGTGGGGTAGTGGAGTGAAATGGTGGAAGACAATTTTAGTAAAGAATTCAAAATTCTTGTTGAAAATGAATGAAGAGGGATTGGTGAGGAATATGGAAACACACAGGAAAGAGAGAGGAATGAAAAATGCAGCTATTGGGATAGAGAACTCCAATGCCCAACTGAAGAAAAGAGAACAACAAAGAGAAAATGAAAGAAAGCTCAAGGGTTTGAAGGAAAGTTATCTATGAAGCCAGCTAGGGATGCCCAGGAGTGAAGCAACATGATTTTATGGCTTCATTTTCTATTGTTGCAGCTAATCGGAGGGTTCTTGAATCTGATTTCTAGAGGTTGAATCTAAAAATATTGCCTGTAGTTGAAATTCTAGTTCATTTCTATTGCTCTTTGATGCTATTGTTGTAAACTCTTGAAGATTTGATAGTAGAAAATAGCATTGCTCTTGAATCTATGTTAATCCTTGTGCTAGAAAATCTTGTGTGTTGTAATCTCAATAGTTACAATTAGATTTGTGTGGGTGAGTGTTGCAACAATTGACAATCCCATAGGATTCTCAATTGTTAAGTTGCATCAACTATGAAGGATTTGTCCCAACCCTCTTTTTGAAAGTTTAATTAAACTAGATTGATCAATATTATTAAATAAATGATATTTGTATGACGACACTAATTTGGCAATCAAGAAGATTAAAATTCTTTGAAAATAAATAATTATTTTTTAATAAATAAATACATATATATATATATAAAGTTGTGAATTATAATTAATATATAAATAAATATTCCTCGTAATCGCATTTTAGTTGAAACGGATTTTGTTCTTTACTTAAATAACAGAGATGTGTTTGATAGTGGAAACATCTTATAAATTTAGAAAGTATCATTGACATGCTAATTTGTAGATCTATATTTTATCGTTCCTTCATTAGGCCCACATAGTAACCTCATGTCCCCATGCGGCTGCTTAGCTTATTTTGGCTAGCAGCCACTGCTCAACTTATTTAGGAGTTATTTGTGGAGCTGATGACCCCATGAATGTTTAATTTTTCTGCTTATTTGTAAGCAACCAGCTTAATTTTTTTTTGTACAATAAAAAAATAGAAAAATAAAAATAAAAGCAAAGATTAAAAAAGAGGGAAACAAATTTGTGGAGCCACGTGGATTTTTAGCAATATGCAGTTGCTGCTTATTTCCAGCCCCCCCTCTTTTTCCACAGCTTATTTTCAATTCCTAAACAGTAGCTGCTCCATTAGAATAGGAAAAGATTCCAAATTATCCTTTCCCATTAATAAAATTTATGCATGGGAACACTCCTGCTGCTTAAACTTAAGCAGAAAATGGAGTTAAGCAGCCGCATAGGGACATGAGGTAATCGAAGCTATGCAATTATTAAGTGCTCGTTACTTCTATTAAATCAGATTGTTTTGAATAGGTTTGCATTATAGTTGAACCGTTGTGATTTCTGTTACCAAGAAGGCTGAATTCTATAACTTCTGTAACTAATTTCTCTTAATGTTTTCTGCAGCAATAGGATTATCAAATGACATATATATTTGACCCTGCAGTGATATAAAAGAGGGGGAGAGGAAGGCGAAGTAGACGGGAGGATTTATAGAAACGATTCTAATCTGTATGCTTAAAAAAAATCTGGCAGGGGCGTTCCTTTAGTAACTTTTCTAATCTGTTTGCTTTTAATCCAGATTGATGTACCGAAGAGTTGTTGATAATAGGTTTCCAAAACAATCATGATTAGTATCCTGCATACCTGATCTTTCAATCAATTATGAATGGGTTTGATCCATTTATGAGTCCCTGAATTCACACTAATGATTATTTGCTACGGTAATTTAAATTGTTATCATTTGTGTCCCAGTTAAATACATGTTTTCGTTTATCTTGCAATACATTATTATGCATTGAGTCCTCTTTTTGTAATACTGGACCCTGTAAAAATATCTGATGTAAGAGGGTACTACCCTCTGCCACACGACTCAATCACAAAACAAATCCACAGGCACAACTCTGCCCGAATTCAATACTCCATAAAACACAGATTGCAAATAAACTTGTATCTTATTAATTCAATTACAATTTTCAGTACATCTGCATTTCAACAAAGCTCTCTTTGGCATTCAATGGCCTCCTACACAGTCCACCTCTAAATCAACAATTTTTCAAACATGTACCTCTTGGCATCAGTTCCTTCCCTACTTGCACAGTCTTCCATATCAGCTCACAGTCGCTCATTCTCTGGCTGTTACTCCACATGGCATGGCTCTGTTCAATATTTCAAGCTTGACGACATGATATCCTCTGTGCCAAACTTAATGAAAACTGACCTGCCAATCATACTTTAATTCATACTGAAGCTAATTTTCTTTCTTGATATACGTGACCCCTTAGTCTTGGCTCATTTTAAATGATTTAAACTATGATGCCCATCACATAGACCGTCTTCCCATCATCTTAGCGTGGCCTCCCTACCAGACTTGATGCAGCCTCCTCTATTTTTACCGCCCCTCTCTGTGAGAAATTTTAACTGTTTCTACGGGCGCTGCTCCTCAACGCAACCCACTCTTCAATCCCCTCCTTATGCGCTGCCTTGTGTTCTATGTTTGATGTCTCTCTATCTCCCTTTGATTGATTCCCTACACCCTAGTGTTGCTTCCTTTCATCTTCTCAACTTGACGCCCTTCTATTCTGTTTTAGATCTGCATTTTAAATATTAAAATGTCGATTCTCCTCTCTTTTCTTAGTCGCCCTTTTTGTCTTCCCCTCTCATATTTTAATCTGCATACAAGGTGTGTCTCTTTAATTCTATCTTTTAATTTGAATTTAAAATGTCTTTTCATTTTCAAATGCAATCCTCAGACGTCCTCCTAGCTGGCGCCCCTTTAGCTTCATTTTCCATTTCTTTTGTTGTCCGTTTGAATGAATGAATGAAGATTTTTAATAACGTCCACGGGGCCAAACAGCCTATGGGACCCACAGATCAGCAGCAAAAACAGAACACCACTACAGCCTGAAACAGAAACCACCACCCAACAATTACTTGATCTCCCTTTCCTTTTGTAAATTGGATCTTCTGCTGTTTATTTTTTCCAAACTCACGAGATTCTTTCTTCCTCTGCTTAATTGATTAAACAGAGACCATGATTAAACAGAGACCATGGTACAAGTATCAATGGTATTGGCTAATGTGAATTGACCAACAAATAATAGAGTTGATCATATGCTTCAGCAATGTTGCAGCATCAGCAAACCAAATCAATAAAAATCGTCCAGCCATAATGACCAAAGAGAACAAGTGTGCCACATAGATTTTGTTTTGATTTCTCTTTTACAAATTGATCACCAAAATCATATTTGAGTTGAGCTCTGAATTAGACCACACAACAAATTGAGACCAAACCAAAATTGTAGAAAACAAACTAATAATATTTTTGGTTGGTGCTGATCACCTGTCCACCTGCGTGCTCCTACACCAATATAATTCTTTGTGACTGTATCCATTTACCAAGACAGTAAGTGTTGCTCGAAAGGAGATGGCCACAGCCGTTTCAGCACATTCACTAACAATGTCTAAGTTTCAAGAATGATTGGTTATTATCGAATCTCATTTCTCGTTCGTAGAAAAATATTGTATGAGTCATTCTTTTATCATTTCATTAATGGGTTAAGATACAAATTTTCTAACCAGCATTATGGTTTCCACATTGATGCATTGAAATTTAAGGTATTCAAGTTTATATAGATCAGGAAATTGTGTTTAAGTTTTTTTTTCATTCTCCTGTCACATACATTTACCAAAACTCTTCTTTTACCGGCGCAGTTGTTGCTTAATTGCATGGGTTGCATTAGGACGATGATCTTGCTCTGTAGGACGAATGGTATGGAATCATAAATATAAATATATGACTATAAAATATATATATATATATAATATATAATATTACCTATGTACAGATTTCTTATTGTCAAAAAAAATATGCGTGCCTCAGTGTTGTGTCGTAAAAGATCTGCAAGCCACCCGTTTTTTTTTTGGAAACTCCAAAGTAATGATTTTATGCTTAGAAATCTGAAAGTTGTGATCTTGTAAAGGATTTTCTAATTCAGGTCTTGTTCCAACTTTACTCTCTTCCTAGTTCACTAAAGTAAATTTTAGGTTGCATTAACATTGTTTATCTTCACCTACTATTGTTTTGCGGGACTTACTCTTTAATTTTGGTTATTTAAATGAAATTCATTAGTTTTGGTTTTATAAGGTTTTATAATAAATTGATAATGAAAGTATCTATCCTTGTATTTAATACTTAAGGTCTCTGGTTTCTGCATAATGTCTGAATTGTAGTTATTTTTTAACATATATCCAATAGCATTTTAAGGTTTATCATATTCTTTAGGATTCTACCATTACCATTTTGGCAAAGGGTTAGGGTTTTATACTTTATCAGTCATATGTTGGCAATCTTGTTGTGCAAGACATTTGTATATATCTTTTAATCTATTACTCTTCAATTATTTATTGCCACTATATTGTGTGCTAGAATTTGTATATTCTTTTTGATTAGCGAGATCTTTTTTTAGGTAAATTCAGAGTGAAATGTAATTTTTTGTTTAGGTAAATTCGAAGTGAAATGTAATTTTGTTTAGGAATAAAGCAATAAAAGGGGTAAGTTTTACACATCATCTTTCATATGTTTGAAAATATGTTGATTATGCTATTAAGAACAATTTTATGTGTGTATATATAAAGTGAATATTTAAGTATATAATTTAAGTAATGGAGTTTTAATTATTAGCTATGTTTTAATTTTTGTCATTACTCAATAGTTTTACCAATATAAGCATATCAATTCTTTAAGGAAAAGCATAATATATGATAGAGAGTTATATAAATGCATTGTACATCTTCTATTTTAAATTTGTTGTATCGATATAGGTTGGAAATCTCAAAGTAGAACCTTGTAGTGTTAATTTAAAAGTTCACTTCTAGATATCTTATCTCCACT
The DNA here is from genome assembly GCA_007258455.2 of Sequoia sempervirens. Taxonomy (NCBI): domain Eukaryota; kingdom Viridiplantae; phylum Streptophyta; class Pinopsida; order Cupressales; family Cupressaceae; genus Sequoia; species Sequoia sempervirens. The sequence continues at coordinate 16,695 of VDFB02371956.1, forward strand.
TATGGTTTAGTTAATTTAATCCTTGATTTGGTATATATACAAATATAGAGGTATATTTTCAAATCAATATTTTTGTACTAGGATCAGTGTTGCACTTATATGATAAAAGTCCCCTTGTAACTTCTATGTTTTTGTAGCTAGCTTAAGCATGATTCTATTATATTATATTGTTCACTCTTGTTAAATCAATTATTGAATTAGTAACAAAAAGGTATCTAACTTTTAAAACAAATTTTCAATCAATTGTTCCACATTATTCTTTTGTGTCCATATCATTAAAGTAATTCTTAATTAGGATAAAATTGTTTATCTTCATTTAAACTATTATTTTTATTCCATTAATTTGGCTAATTAATTGTATCTAGTAGTTTTCTTCTTAGATAGGGCATTACAGGATTCCCATGATACGTATACCTTTTATGATTAAATAATACATTATGTGATGAAGGTATTTCTCCCTTACTATATGCATGACATTGTTGCACCTCATGGTTATTTTATGTCTATAAAGTCATGTTGTTTTGATTTACTACATTCTTTTATACACGACATTATGTTTTTTGTTGATCATTCTTCTTTAAAGGAAGCAAATTTGCAAAATACACTTCCTAGACTAGTCTATGATAGGACACATATGAAGAAATTAAATTAATCATTAGTTACAGGGAAATAAACACAAAATCAATATACCACAACACAATGATTTACATGGTGAAAACCCTCTAAAGAGAAAATATAGAACCTAAAGCAACTCAGTGTATTATTCAATAATCAATGGTTAAAATACACTTGTAGCTCATCTAAATATTTATAGATGTATCACCCAAAAGAGATGTAGAGCAATTATTGTACCATAACACTACATGTACAAAGATCATTATGAAACCTCCATCTCAAGCAATTAATAAATAGGAGAAACATTACATAAAACTATCAAATGATATTTAGGAAACCATGAGCTGAAACCACCCAAAATATGGCACTCAAATCCCTAGTCAAAAGGTAATACCCACATCCCAAGTTGAGTCCACGAGCTAAAAATTATATATTTCTTCCACTTGCTATAAGCTCATCATAATTCACTCACCAACTATGGTACTCTAGTTTTGATTCATTATTTTAATTCAAATATGTCTTATGTTGTGTCATAACATGCATCATAAGTTGTTCAACAAGTGTAACTCCCTCTTATAGCTCTCTTATGCATTGTAGATGCCCTTACATTTTGAATGTGGGAGGCCTAACTAATGGAGGCCATAGCTTTTGATCTGAGAATTCGATTGATCCCTTTTTAAAAACTAAATATTTTTAAGAGGTTCATGTTGCTATAACCTACTCACTCCAAGTAAGTCCCATTTCAACTTTTTGGGGCCAAAATTAATCTCTATATACCTAAATATTACATTTTTGTGTTCTATAATCTAAAAAATAACAATTTTCCTTTTTTTCTTAACATTAGGATGCAAGGTTAAGACACCTTTCCTAGTATTCTTCCACTTTTCAAACATCTTACAAGATAAAAGGTAATACTAACACTATCAACTATCTATTATGGACCAAGAGGCCCATAGACTTATTGAAAAACCTGAACTTCCTCATGTTAATTGGGTTTATCAATGCATCTATAACATTATACAAAGTTTCAAATTCTCTAATGTCACCCTTCCTCATCTACCATGTCAAACATAAAATGGTATTAGATATCTAGGTGCTTCTTTATCGCATGAAAGGTCAAGTTCCTTACCAAGCATATGCCACTTTAACTATCACAAAAAACATGATAATTCCCTTACTCAACCCCATATCTAAACATAATATCTTAATCCAAATTCCCTCCTTATAAGCATGAATATCTTCCATGCAAACATTTATAGTGGACAAAGTAATCATATCCTATCATTAACTCATCCAACTAATGATATCACAAATTAAATTGAACATGTATATCTATTGATGTATCTTTTGCTATTAACATCTCATGCTAGATCTAAATCCATAAATATTCATTGAGTGTTAATTTCTTGTAGATTGTAGAATCACCATGAGTGTAAATACCTTGTACAATCACTAATTTTTTATAGTATTATAGACACTTAAAAATGTCCTAAATGATATCATGCACTCGAATTTGATATACTAACACCATTTCATCCTAAAACCTGTCCTTTTTTTGCTTAATTGATTAAATTAGCCTAGCTATTTAGTTAATTGCATCATTTTCATCTATTAATCTAATTGACCTAATTAGGTTAATTCACCCCTTTCATGCTAACCTTTCATCCTATTAAATTGGATAAATCAAAACATTTAATTTAACACCCTAAGTCCTCTCGTTTAATTAAATAATCTTAATTATTTAATTAAATGTCATATCACATCCTCTTGTCATTAAATCATTTATTTAATGAATATCATTCAATTCTCCTAATTTGCATAATTCAAACTTTGTTTTAATTATCGAATAATTAATTAATCTAATCCTCCCACTTACAAGCCTGGGAATATCCCTTGAAAATATTCCTCCTTTGCACATTCCTCCAAAAAAGGGAATATTCTTATGGAATATTCCTCCCCCTTTGCACATTAAAATTTGGTTTTAATTAACTAAATGCTAATTATCCTCCAAAAGGAAATATTCTTTCCCTCTTCACTCATTTGAAAAAAGGAATATTCTTCTTTGTAACAAACTTTCAACAAACTTCTTGTGCAAGTTTTGAAAGTGTGTTTGTTTGGATGAATGTAAGCCCTTGATTAAATATCATCTAGCATCCTCAACCCTTGATGGGAATCTATGATCCATGCCTCCATTTTCCTTACATCCTAACCATTGGTTAATTCTTTTGATCTTGACCATTAGTTTCATTTTGCCTATTCTATAAATAGAGCTTGCATCTATTGAATAGGGATCCATCTTTTAAATAGTAAACTTATGATGTTAAAATCACTCTCATTTGCATCCATATTTAGATTTTCTTAGTTTAAATATTGATCATAGTAGCTTAAAGCATCCATTAATGACTTCCATGGTAACTTAGTTGCATCCATTTAGCATATTTAGGAATTAGGACTTGCATCTTTAAATCTTGCATACATTTAGAATATATTTGCACACATTTACAACACATCATCTTAGTATCATGTTAAATTAGCTTTCATCGTGTTTCACATATATCTCTCATCAATTTCATCAATTTTCTTCAATAAAATTGATTGGAACAAGCCCATATTATCCAAGGGATTGGGAAAGGGTCGTCATTCCACATTAATGTGATACCACTCCCCCAATGAGATAAAGTTTGAAGTCTTAGAATAGGTTTCTTTCAAGCTTTCATGTTTATTTCATGTTTAGTTTAATGGTTTCTTAGTTTTGATGCTTTCAAACACCATTGCATTGGGATCATGGCTTAGTGGATTAAATATGCCTTAAATATGTATGGATTTGGTGTATTCATCCTATACTATGACTTTGGTCACAAGTATATAATGATTTTTGAAGATATGACTAATGTGCCTTATGTTAGCTTTGTTAGTAGTTTGATGTAGGTAATGGTTTGCACTAGACCAATATTACCCAAGTAGTGAGAGTTTTGAGTAGGTTGGTTTCTAACCCTAGTAAGGAGCTATTAGAATTATGTTAAAAGGGTGTTTATATATTTTTGAAGTACTTTTAATTATTTAGATTATGTCATCATAGTATTAATTGTGGGTAATACATTGAATATACATGGCTTTATTGATGCAAACTGGACAAGTGACTTTGATAGTTGAAGGTTCACTAATGGCTATGTGTTATCTTTGTTTAGAAATATAGTTAATTGGATGAGTAAGAGGAAACCTATGTTACCAGAAACGAGAAACGAAAACCACAACGGCAATGGCAACGTGATGAGAAACGGGTTTTTGAAAGGTTGTGTACAAGAAATAGATTTTATATACATATCTATTTTCAATTAGATTTATTATAAATATTTGTCCCACATATATAAAAATGCATGTAAGTTAAAAGTTTGTCTGAATACAAAACATAATATAATATAAACCAAGAATATTATTTTCAATCAGATTTATTATAATTTTTTGTCCCACATACGTAAAAATGCATGTAAGTTAAAAGTTTGTCTAAATACAAAACATGTAATATAATATAAACCAAGAACATTATATCACTTTTAAATAATTTAAAAAAGTTTGTCTAAATACAAAACATAATATAATATAAACCAAGATTATTATATCACTTTTAAATTTAATTTAAAATACTTTTCAATTCAAAACAAAAATACAATTGTCATAATTGTTTTCAATAATATTAATATAATACTGAAATGTGTCATCAAATTTTAGTTAAATTCTCCAATCTATATGTTTGATGTTCAAGGAATGCTTCCACTTGCTCGATCTTTCTCCATTCCAACTTCAAGTAGACTTTCCTCTACATTATCTTCAAGTACTTCTATTGGCAATTCATCATTTCCATCATCCATTGAACCACCATAGTCCCACATTTTATGAGGCCCTAATTTATAATCTATGGAAGCTAGAGACAAAAGACGAAGATTTGCATGTACATACACAAGATATTTTGCCTTTTTACTACCTAGCCGGTTACACTTCATAGAATGGATGAAGGAATACTCACTCCAATTTCTTTCACATGCAGAAGAACTAGAGACCTGTTTATGTAAAATGAAAGTAAATAATATTAGCATTTTGAAATAAATTAATAATAAAATAAATTTTTAATTCAACTATCGTATGATTAAATATACAAAATTTTACCTAAGATAACACACAAATTGCAATGTCTCTTAGTAATGGTGTTTTTGTTCCATGAATCTCCCAAAATACCTTTGGTTCAAAATTCATTCGATCAAATGGAACATCTCTATGGGAAAAATTATCTACTCTATTGATATATTTTGACATTTCCTCCTTGATTTTAGTGTGATCCTCTCTATTTGGATAAACTCTATTCATATAGGTTTTCCATCCCATGGAAACCTCATCATCTAACCATGGCTTTTTGTGAAACCATTTTGGATTAAGTTGAAATCCAACAAAATGAAGAGGACTATGAAGCATCTTCCATCTTTTTAAACTATGTTCCCACACAATATCATGTGTCTCTTGATCAAATGATGGTGCCCCAACAGTAAATATATATTGTATCCTCTCCTTCATCCGATCTAGCTTCTCAAACACATCTCCCATGCATGGTTTATCATTATCAAATAGACAAAGGACTTCAAGAATAGGTCAAGAAAGTGTCAGAAGGTCACTTGTGTGTTGCCAGAATAAAATTGATCTGATACCATGCTGAGATCAATAATTTCATCACATGCTTGGCTACTATTACTTGTTCTATCTCCCCATCTCTCCCATTCATTAGACACCACCATTTGCCTTAATGATTATTTTACCTTCACAACTCGATCAGCCATGATGAAATTTGAAGCAAATCGTGTCTTTGCACATCTAAGTAGCTACAATGAAGCATATTTCCTATATATAGCATGTGACATAGAGTGATTTACAATAAAATGTTGTAACTTTTTTACATTTGCAACTACCTCACTAATCCAAGGAAGCTTATTGTGCAAATCTTTAAGAAGTAAGTTCATGCAATGAATTGCACATGATGTCCAAAAAATGTTTGGATATTCATCTTCAATCCTTCCTCCTGCCAAGACATTACTTGAATAATTATTAGTTATAATTTGCACAACATTATTTCTCCCTACCTATTCAATTGCTTCTTGGAAAAGACCTGCCAAATATGGTGCACCTTTCACATGGCCTAAAGTATCATGTGATTTGATAAATATTGTGCCCTTAGGTGAAGGAACAAGAATATTAATTGGTGGCCTATGTGCAATGTCAATCCAACCATCTAAAACTATAGAGACACCTATATACATATGACCAGCTATCTTTAATGTCTTGTAGTCTATCCTCAATGTGTTTCTTCTCATCATCCAATTTACAACAGTATGAAGTTTTTCAAAACTTGGAGGCACGTATCATTTAGGTGCATTATTGACCATCCTTATAGCCTCTTTCCACAAAGGAGACCTAGCTATGTTGAATGGCAATGTCCACAACCAAAGAAAAGTCTCCCAATAGCAGCATCTACATTCTTTTTGTCAATAGCATCAAAAAATTTCCCAATTTGAGATTCATAAATAGAAGTAAAAGAAGAACCTGGAAAGAGTGGCCTCCCTGATTGAGAATCTTTTGATTGTCCCTACAATGATTTAGTAATTTTCAAAGACTCTACAAAATTAAACTCTCTGATCAAATCTTTTCTTTCTGCTTTTGGAATGATACCACAAACAACTATTTGTTCTTTCTTTCCAACCCCCAACAAATGATAACGACTCGTGCAATTGAACTAGCCTTATTTGTTCGACAATGTGGGCAAGTCCATTGCCTACTTCCAGAACTACCACAATTTGTTGTTGGATAATTTCCAATTACTGTGACAATCTTGCACAACTTTTGCTCAAATTCTTTCTTTGCTTTGTTATACTCTGCGAGGTTTGTGGATTGAGTTCTTTGTGATTCTGACATAGAAGGATTTGAAGAGGCGTTGTCCATTTTTCCTTAAACAATGTTTAAAAATATATACATTTTCAAAACAAAAACATATATAACTAATATATATGCTTCAAAAATTTAAAATATAATTTTTTTTTACTATAAAAAAATAGATGTATAAAGAATCAATTCATATTCTAAGTTTTTTATAGCAATAAAAATAATGATTGATATAATGATCTATGAAAGAAGTAAACATACTTGATCTTGCAATGAAAATTCTTAACTATCTTCTTCTTGTAAATCTTTCAATCAATTCTCTTTACGAATGTTTTCTGATAAATTCTAATCGAGCCCTTTCTATCTTTTTATAAGAAAATTAAAATCATCACTATTTCTTCATTGGGCATGTAATTTGATCATTTAAAAACTTATTTTTTAAGTGTATCGGTTTATTGCTTTTCAATGCAACTATAGAGTTAGGGATATTTGTAGAGTTTGGTTGCTCTGTAATCTTTATTTTAATTGGTTGAAACTTTTGTTAATTGCATGTCAAACTAGTTGAAACTTCCATTAATCAGCATGCCAATTTATAGGTGCATGTAATTTGATCTTTAAAAAACTAATTTTTTAACTGTATAGTTTATTGCAACTTACAGATTTATTGGTGCATGTAATTTGATCTTTAAAAAACCAAGTTTTTAATTGCAGATGCTTTTTAATGCAATTTAGGATATCTACAGAGTTAGGTATCGCTTGAACTGTAGTCATTTTTTTAAACTATTTTTAACTGTACCATGCTTTTTAATGCATCTTACGATATCTGCAAACTTAGGTATTGGTTGATTGCAGTCATTATTTTAATTGAGACTTTCGTTGATGTGCATGCCAATCTATTCCATCTTAGACCAGTGACAACTATTTGTTTTAAGAACTCTGCAACCTTCTACAACCTTAAAAACAACTTGGAAATAGTCGTTCGTGACGAGAAACGCATTTCGACAGTCATGACGCGAAACGACGCATTCCCGTCATGTTTCTAGTAACATAGGAGGAAACACATGGTTTTTGTGTGCACCATTAAAGGAGAGTCTATGGCTACTAAACATGCCTCTATGGAGGTGGTATAGTTATAGATATTGTGTTAAGGTGTTTGATCGTAGGGTCATTATTTAAATTATACATGATAATTAAAGTGTTATTTGTTTGGCCAAGAATCTCATGTATCATGCTCATACTAAGAATGTTGTATATAGTATCATTTTTTGTGAGATGGCAGAGAATACCAAGGTTGTGTTTTAGAAGATTGACACTCAATATAATGTTGTAGATTCTCTCACAAAGTTAGTGGCAACAAAGAAGTTCTCTTAGTGGAGGAAGTCCGTGTACCTTGGATCTTGTGTTTGATTTATTTTATGGTTCTTGTGGATGTCATTGTAATATATAAAATCATGGAATGTGTGATATTTGATTGCAATCTTAATGTACAAATGTTGCATCTTTAAGAACCTTGGATTAGGTACTTGGATGCCCATATTATTGAGAGATATTATTAATTTATATTTGTCCTTGTTGACTTTGAATATTAGTTATAGTGGCATTTATGAAGGAGGTGGAGCATAATGGTGGTAATTTCAAATTAATATGAGATCACATATGGCACTTTTCCAATCCTACACGCTAGGAAGGAGTTATGAAGATTCTTGTATTTATCTAGTGGATCCCATGCATGTCAATGGAGGAATTTTCACTTCATTATCGGGAGGGATAGCCATTTGGTGTAGTTGTGAGTTGAAGATGTTGTCCATTATTATTTACTATTCTCGAAATATGCTCTTCATGAGGTGTAGGTTTATTCATGAAATCATAGGTTTTGGTTGTACATTATTGTGGGAAACCATTTATGGTTTTTTTCTTCCATTTTGTATAAATTGAAGGTACGAGATAGTAGTTTTGTGGGTTATTTGTATGTAAACGTGCTATCAAATTTTTGTTGAATTAAAGAGAGAAATGTGTTGTTTATGTACCCTTTTTCATTAAAGATTAATACATTCTTGAGCTTTTATTTGATTGCTTTAAATTTGTATGAAAGGCTTTCTCAACGTATAATTGGTGTTGTGTTAAATTACATTGGCTTGCTAAATTCTATTTGTTGTTATACACTTTTATATAATATCATAATGGTTAATCCAATATATTAAGAAGTCATATTTTCATACTATTTGAGGAGGTTTTATCTGTAGTAGTTTACCTTATTCTAACAACATATTGCATATCATTATACATTAAAACCAATTATTTGAAAGTACATAATTGTAAATTATGTTGGAAATGATGATAAGAAAGCTTAGAAAGTTTTTCAAACTTAAAACAAATATTGATGCAGCTTACAAATTTGAAAACTTTAATGAACCTACAATATAAACATACAAATTAATGTTAACCAAAATGATTGTTAAAAAAGATGCAAAAAATGGAGTGTAATGAAATAGATTGCACCAAAGAGGAAAAAATCTACAAATAATAAATAATATATATGAGAATAATAAGCAACTTTGAGGGGGGGGACCTCAAAAAGTATCGAAGAAGAACACAAATTACAATGTGATGATAATAAACTGGACATTAGCTCTTATATATATTATATTTATGCCTTATATGTCACCCAAGCTGACTTAGATACCTACATATAACACCTAGAATGACAAATATATAAATGAGAATATAATAATGATCATATAACTTAATTAATAGTTAATGTAGCCTCAAGTTGACTAATCATAACCTTGTACATATTATAGGATGATGCATGAGCATCCAGTGGTGTAAGGGCAATCTTGCATCACCCAAAAATCGTTAAATTTCAAGTTTCTTAATTTTTAGATGTTTTTTTTGGATACCCTTTTCATCATAATGAAATTCTCAATTTATGGTTTTTAATTTCTATTCCTGCGTTGAAAGATATTGCAGTTTTAGTTTCCCAGAT
>VDFB02371959.1:0-85166 GCA_007258455.2 Sequoia sempervirens
AAGCTTCCAATCACAATGTGGAATTGCTATTCAACTACTCAAGATGATCTTCCCATAACCAATAATACTATTGAGGGATGGCACAAAGGATTTAGTGAATTGCTTCAAGCATTGCACAACTCAGTCTGGAAATTCATCAAAGTAGTGAAAAAAGAACAGAGTCTCCAAGAGAATAGAATAGAGAAATATATGGCTGGATACACTGGGAAACCAAGCAGGAAAAAATACCGTGAACTCAAAGAAAGACTAAAAATATTGGCCGATGGTTATGACAACCATAAAATTTTAGATTATATAAGAGGCATCACTCATAACTTTGGCACTTTAATTGAAAATTTGAATAATAAAGTATTTTTAGCAACATACATGTAATTTATAAATTTTGTTTTCCTTTCTCTATATTCTTATGGGGATATTTTGTCCATGGGTTATTCTGCCCACAAGTTATTTTGGCTTAGGTTATTATGACCTCGGGTTATTTTGTCCCTGGGTTATTGTGACTAAGTTATTCATTCCAAGGTTATTTTGGTTGGGTTATTATGTCCCGTAACCATAACTAATATGTCATTCCAATGATGTAAAACATGCAACAATTCTAATAAACGTTAGTAAAGATCATAAAAAAAAATGTTATATAATTTAACTACCAACTGTAAATTCTATTACACAACCTTAAGTGCCAACCCTCTGCATTTTGTGCTATATATGATTATGTTTGCCTCAAAGATCCTTTGAGAGTTAACTGGTCTATGTATATTTTTCTCCTATATTTTAGAAATGGATATTTTTCTAGGACATTTTGGCATTGTAATATGCTTCAAAGGTTCTTTGAGAATTAACTAGTCTATATGTCCCCATGTTTTAGAGTCAATATTGAAAGTCAAATTTTATTATGATTTTAACTATAGATTAGATCAAGGATATTGAGCTTTTAAGATATGTTCTTTCTAGTTGAACATATAGGGATGTATATAAATCCTAAAATTTGTGCAATGATACTCAAATATTAGTGTTTCTATTTGCATGAGATAAGTAAATCAATGGGGTAATCATACCAGACACTCGGGTATATAATAACAGGCCTAGTGGTAGGTACAATGATATGCCTTGAAATTACATTTGTAGATATTCCATACCTATTGAATGAAGAAACCCATTGGCCATGGATGAGATACATAAAGGTACTTTTCACATTGCTAGACACACCCAATGTGAAAGTAACGACCTCACTACATACCGCGTTACATAGAAAACTAATAGTCCCTCTTAGCAGGGATTTACTTTGGCTGGAGCTACCTCCTCCATGATCTATGTTTGCAGCTACTACTACTCCCTTTGAACTAGAGCAACCTGCTTCCTCTGAATTTGGAAGCTCAACCTCATCTGTGCTATGGCTACTTGGTAAAGCTCTGCTAAAGTCATTTGAGTATCCTATCTCTTCCAACTAGGTCCATTCCCACCAAGTGGGTTTTCTAAGGCGGTCCTCCTGCCACCTAAAAAATGCTTCATAACTAGCTCTATGTACCTCTCGATGAAGAGGTCAACCCCATACTTAGTACAATTGTCGCTCTTTGATCCCCAATATGATGGAGTCCTCAACATACACAGCTGCCTCTGGCCATAACTATACTAAGTGTCCTGTGAACTCAACTGTATAGCCTTGATCCTCCAAGGCTAAAACTGAGAGCACATTCATTCTTAGACTAAGAACATATTGAACATGATGAAAGGCTAGAGTCCATCCTAACTCTAACTCAAATGCAGCTAAACCCTCTCTTCTACCAACTACTCCTTTTGTGTGGATCCCACACCTCACCAAACATCTAGCAGCTACTGAGCTAGTTGGTTGTAATAGATCACACTCCCCTATCATAGTGCATATGGAACCACTGTTTAGATATCGCCCATCTCGGGAAATCTCCTTTGAAGCATAATGACCAAATTCAACCTTTGTAAGGTAAGAGGCAATGTCTTCAACAACAAGCATCTAAATCCTCTAAAGCTTCTCCTTTAGAACCATGATTCTACTCTCATGCTTGGCCTGAAATAGTGAAGCAAGGTATATTAGTTATACTTATTAAATTACTATAGAAACAAACTTTTACTGTTGTTTAAAACCACTCCCACTGATCTTAATTTTTCCACCCCTTTTAATACTGCATTTCTGAGTGAGGACTATTATCAAACATTTCACATGTCATCTATGTTTGTTGATTTTAGTTGGTTGTAGGTGTTGGTCCAAGTTTAAAGTCTTAAACAGTGTCTTTTGAGGTGTTAATTCACCCAAGAATTTACCACAATCATAGGACTATTATCCTTGGATGCAGGTGTTCATCAACAAATTGTGTCAGAAACTGACCCTCCCCTCCTCATGACAACTAATGACCACAATCTCGAGGAAAATGGCATGCAATAGGCCAAGGTACATGGGCACCTGGCCCACCAATCTATTTGTCTAACTCTAATTTTTAATGCCCCTCACTTCTACGTGGGTTGTTGTTTCCCCCCTCTAGCATTGGCGGCGATGGTGAGTAAATGTGCCTTTAGATAACACACTTTGATGGCTTCTACGTTGCATTTTGGCCTCCCCTTTTCAATGGATCGAGGCTCAACATGGGGATGGCGAATACTCTTCTAGATGCGAGTGGAGCTAGAAACGAGAGCCTCCAATTCAGTGCAAGTTACAATTTGTGGCATTCTAGAGCTAGCCATGGCACCTCGTCTGTGACAAACAGTGGTTCGCGATAGTGTGGGACGAGGAGGCAGAGGCAACAGTTATCATTCTTGGGAATTCTACAAGAATTACAACCCAAGCATCCCAATGCACATTCATGAGGCTGCTTATTTGGAAATGCAACAGGAATCTGCAAATCCCCTAGGGTGGTCAGCCCATATTGGGCACTCAAAAACATTTTGGGATGGACCCTCTTGGCTTAGCAGCAACAAGAAGCCTAGGCTACTTCTCCGGTCCAAAATCTCCATTTTTCTCTTGAGCAGGTTAGGGCACACCTGGAAACCTTGGCAGACAAATTAAGTGCTCACCACCCCATTCTATGACAGGCTTCACCGACAAACTCCCACCTATCTCTGCCACCAATTCAGGCCAAGGGGCAAGAGCACCTTCATCCTGTCGCTCAAAGCAGTGAACTGAATGAGGAGTGGACACAAGGGACGAGTGTGGAATAAGAATTGGAGTGCAAGGAGGAGCATGGTTGCATCATCACCTTCGAGCCTCTGCTCAAATTTGGGAGTGATCCAGCCCTAGTTCCTTCGAGATTTCCCAGCTATAAGCTAATAGTCTAGTTTTTCTGTCATGGTTTTTTAGTCTTTTTTGTTTTAGAATCTTATATTTCATGTCTTGTAGTCATTCTTAGAATCATGTGCGTTGGTTTCCCTATGAAGGGCAATAGTTTAAAACCGAACCATCTTTTTTTGGTTGTGTCAAGCAGAGAATCCTGAATTTCATATACAAGCCTCCCTAACCAGTCTCTGGTTTGACTCTTTTTTGTGCTAGCTTGGCTAAAAGGATCCAATTATGTAATCTATGTACATATTTCCTTCTTCAGCAATAGAATTATGAACTTCACAAAAAAAATAATCATAGGAATATTATCTAATTCACTTTGTTATGCAAATAACAATAAGGGGCAATAACAATATAACTTTATATATTTAGAAAATCCCTTGTTATTTACAATAGATTTTAATACAAATACAAAACAAGAAGAATGACACCTGGGGATTCGATTAGAGTTGGCTCTCCTTTCCTTGCGCCCATATGAAATATTCAACTCCCTTCTTGATTGTTATTTGACTGTGTTTAGTGCCCAAGAGCTTCACAACCCCTCTAGACAGATCAGAAAACACCCAACAATAAGATAACTACCCCCACGTTGTCCCTAAGCATCAATTTCACGCCCAACAAGGAGTAGTCTCTTGTGATGTGGAATACCCCCAAGGAAAATGCTTCCAAATGCACCCAACAATGGTAGTATAAGTCCCACGCACCAACAAACAATGACAACCAATCGTTCCATGGATAAAAAGCACCCAAATTTAAGTAGTGTAGGCCCACACTCTATTACTTGAGGATTAAAGTCGCCCAACACTAAGATCGAGAGTTGTTATGGCTTTTTGTTGCTCCAAATGGAATGAAATGCACCCAACCAAGGAGAATAAGTTCCCACGTACTTAGATAATGGAGGAAATGTGCCCAGGTTTAAAGGGAACTCACCCAAAAAAATAGATATGGTTCCCACACTTCCAAAATAGAAATTTTCATGCCCATAGTGAAGGGAATAATGCCCAACTTGTCCACAAGATAATAGAGATGAGAGAGGCAACCTCTATTGCTCAAGAAATCTCCCTGCAGTCTTCACAACTTCCTGTAATATCAACCAACAGTCTATTGTCTTGAAAACATTAAATCCAATAGAAAAATCTAAATGATCTTCCACTATTGACCAGCTAGGGTGGATCTTGCACCATTGAAACCAGTGAATAATGCAAGGGTTTCCTCCAAACCTTATCAAGAGCTCTCCAAGTAATTTTCAAAAAGTGATTAGTGTAGAATGAGGAGATAACTTCCTCTTTTTCCCCTTTTTATATTTCCCTCACCACTTTTGTCCCTTTTCTCCTTTTATTTTAATAAAGTCACTTTTCCCTAAGCTCTTAACCTCATTGGAGCTCTATTTCCAACATGAAGCCATCCAAAGTGACAATATATTTAGGACAACAGTGTGATCTAGGGTTGGAGTAGACTATATAGTGCCCAAGACTCACACATACAAGCAATCAATAGTTTAGTATTGTGATGGAATGGGAAAACCTATTAAGGTTGAATCAAATCTTTCTTTCTATACCTAAATCAACCCTTACTTATAGTGACTTGCCAATATATTTGGAGGCCAAACTTTGGAGCTTGTTAGTGCACAAAATGTAGGGAAATTTTGAACTTTTGAAGCTAGGGTTCATCACACCTTAGCTCCTTAATTCCTTTTATAGATGATTGAGATTTGGTGGTTGGTGTGGTTTCTTTGGAATAAATCTCTATGTTATGGTGTCTTACTAATCATGCATGAGAAAAAGTAAAAGATTTTGTGGTATTTTCAGAAGCATATACCTGCCATAATAGAATCAACCTAAGGACTGTCAAGGGCATATCTATGACCTAATTTTGAATGAATGTGAGTATGGAAGTAGAATGGCATCTCCAACACCATTAAGAATGAGAATTATTTGCACAACTCTAGTCTCTTGTAGAAAATATAGATTTCATGTACATCCAAGATACTAAGCAACCATGATCAATATTAGTTCTAAAAATGGAATGCCTCGGGCACAATAAGGTCCTTCTACAGATTGCTACTATTAAGGAGCTTATATTATTTGCAAAAAAACTAGATGCTTTTGAGCCAACGAAAGATACCATTTTTGAAGCCTTGGGTTACCTACATGAGACTTCAAATCCAAACAATGCCATGATTATAGATGTGACATAGACGTGAAGAATTTAACTGCAAGAAGCCTAGGCTACTTCTTAGGCCCAACAAGAAGTGTCTAGTAATCAGAGGTGTAGAGATTTAAGAGAAGAGCTCATCCATATGCCAAAAGACCTTTCAAATCAAATTATCAATACTATGAATGCTACTTCCAAGGTAGGTTCGCAAGCATTGGGGATAAATGACAAGTCAACTATTATATTGGATGCTTGGAGACTTATTAGAAAGCATTAGATAATGGAAAGTGTGCAAAATAAGGCAGATGAACTTCTAAAGAAAGTGGTAGGTTTCAAGGCTCGATTCACTAGATCATTTAAGAAAGGTTTGCCATCATTTTGGGATGATCGTCAGTATTTGATTCCTCAAAATCAATATTTGGAATTACTAGCCAAATGTAGAAGTGAAGACTCCAAATTTGAAGATCTCATCAAATCACTAAAGGGGTAGTCTATAGTAGATAAGTTGAAAGATGACTTTGATCTCTTAACTGAGTTTAAATTATTAGTGCACTACTTGCCTCCATTTTCATATGCTCAATATAATGACCTAGATTTTTCAACTAGTGAAATGATAGCTTATAATTTCCCAAGTGCTTCTCGATGGGCCAACATTATTAAATATGGCATGAAGATTCGCCTACCTTCTAGAAGATAAGCAACATGCCTTATTTTGTGCAATTGTCCACCAATTTTTGAGCAATGGTCCAAATATCTTGTAGCGGTTCCAACAAACAAACCAAAATCTTTCCAACAGTTTTAAATATTTCTATTTGATTTTAATTAGAGCATAAAGTTAGTTTGATGAGCTAATAATGGCTCAAAGTCTATAATTATTTATATAAACTATGTAAATTCAAAGACAAGGGGTTCCAAACTATTTTGTTACACCCAGACTCTGTTATTTAGAAGGTGTATTTGATAGCTATATATAATTTAATACAAAAGTGGTGAAAGGCCTATGTTTTTATCTCAATGAATTCTTGGAGCTTTCAGTATCAGTTCGTTCCCTCTCATGTTTGTGCTTCCAATTGCTATAATCTGTTCTAAATGTTGATGTATACAGTGAATGTGATTTACTGTTTTTATGAACAATAGAATTGTTACAAGATCCATGGTGATATATTATGATGCCTATTTTCTTAAGACATCAACATATTATGTATAAGTTTCTACTACAAATTATATGAGATTAGTTCATGGAGCACTTGGTCTCCATTGGCTCACACATGTTCGTTCATCGCTTTTTGACATATATCAACCTTCTCATCACCACACATGGGACTTGATTTGGCATTGGCACATATGTTGAGGCATGATGGAGATGACATAACACCATTGCACACATGTTGAGGCATCATGGAGGTTGTTTATTGGTTCATGCATGGATTATTTGGTCTACTTGACCCACACAAGATACTTTATTACTTTTCTATGTGGAGTGGCCCTTCATCTTCCACAGGTGTGGGGTTGATCTAGCATTTGGACACACATGTTCATGCATGAGAGGACTATTTTATGGTTTTTTGGTTCTTGGAGTCGAGCGCTACCCTCTCTCTCTATAGGACTTAGGTTTGGATTTTACACCAAACACTCTCTCTATAAGACCTATGTGGTGGTTCAAGGCCCTATGCCAAATCACCCATGGGTCCTAGAAGTGGATGTTACAAAAAAAAGTGCCTAGTCTTAAACCCTGAAACATAGCCTAAACTTCATGAGGAGGAGTTAGACAATTAACTTCTAGGAACACTAAATGGTAACCTTCCATCAACCTCAGGGGTTCATTAAAAAACATAGTGGACCTAGTTAGTAGGTTGTATGAGGAGAAGGATGCTTCTCATTTTCAAGAATCCTAAGTCTCATTGCTAAACATGTTGCTTAAGTAAGGGACAATTTTAAACTAGGTAGTTGTTTTGTCACTCACTTTGTGCAATGAAATAATGAGAGTCGAGTCTCCTCCAGTGGGCACAAAGCCAAAATTTTATACAACCTCTTAGTTGTGTTATATTATTTGTGTAGCTAATAAATTCTCTGGGGATGAATTGGACATGGAGAATCCCATGTTGTTTTGTCCATGTTTATTGCTAGGACCAATGGGAGCACAAATATTCATCCAAATATGAGCACATTTGTGACCGATTCTTTGCTCCCTTGCATGAGCTATTATTTGAGAAAAGGTTCCCTAGGTTGTCTGAAGACATGATCAGAATCTTGGAGAACCTAAAAGATTACTCCCTATATGAGTTGTTAACATATAGGAAGATCTATGGTACTGCAAAGGCACCCCATACTTTTCCCAAGCATGTACCTGACATGTTGTTGATCAAGAAGTTGCATGTCATACTATACTATTGAGATTTAATGAAGCCATGGAAGCAATGGTAATGGATGTAGATGATATGGACCTAATGGCTAGGGCTACGACCAGGGTCATGACAACACAAGCAAATGAATCAAACATCCTTAAAATGACATGAAAAATGGAAGGGCATAAGAAAGAAATTGAGCACTTGAAAGATCAATTAGAATACTACAAGGCTGCAAGGTATGACATAGGTGATTTCATGGAATATGCATTAGAAATCCATGATGACTTGACCTTGGTGCAAAAGGAGTTCTACAAGGATGTGTTAGATCTATAGGATGCCTACCAAGATGCATCAAAACATTCTTACATGTTAAAAGAATGGCAAAATCGTGAGGAAGGATGGCAAAGATGCATGTGGATCACTTAGTAGAATGGCAACATGAATTCAAGGAAGCACTCCTTGAGATACCATGTTTGAGAGAAAATTCAAATACCTATGTACTCTCCTCACCAGACTTCCTTCGTGCATCAAACTTCTCATATGATTTTACAAGCTCTTTCTATACTTTCACACTTACATCAATTGCCCTTTTTTTGGGCCTTAGCTCAAGATGGAGTTTTTTTATCTTCTTTGTTTAGTTGCACCAAAATCTCTTGCAGTTTTGAGACATTTGTAGCTTTATGTTCTATACAAACCAACATGTGCCAAATTTAGTCTCCATGTCATGGATAACTGCTTTTTGTAGATGCATGGGTATCTTTGAGAATAGAAAATGTAGATGGTCTTTGAACCATTGAAGGCATGATTCCTTCAACCTATTCACAAACATTTTTCCAGCATTTGTCATTCAGACTTCCCTTGAAACCACATCGTATTCTATCTTGGTATCGTAGCTACCAATGCAAGATGCAAAATATGGCATGGTGGAAGAAGTCTGTGTCCCAGGAGTGGCTGGGACATTGGAAGTCTCTGCTCCCTGTTCTACATTCTTAGAGTTTATTGTTATTGATTTCCTCCTGGATCTTTTGCTCGATCTAGGACTGGTTGGGGAGTCAATTGATTCCCTTTGACACGGTTGATTTGGTTGCAATGTTTCAGGGGCTTTACTAGATCATTTTTCTATGTATCTAGTAAGCATTGTCAATTCCACACCATCCAATTTGTTCACTACCTCTACCCCCAATAAGGAAGCCAATGCCTCTTTATCTTTCTCAGTCTCATGTCCCTATATATATATAATTTCTTCTTTTAAATTTAGAAATAAAAAACTAAAAATAAAAGAAACAATGGAAACATTTACAAATCTATAAATTGATAATGAATTACCTCATTGTGGCTAGAGTCTTCTCCCTTTTCTCCCTTCCCTCTATTGCTTGACATTTTGAGGCAAACTAGGGAAAATTATTTTCGTCCAGTCTGTGGAGGAAAATGAATTACACATTGCCA
The DNA here is from genome assembly GCA_007258455.2 of Sequoia sempervirens. NCBI lineage: Eukaryota > Viridiplantae > Streptophyta > Pinopsida > Cupressales > Cupressaceae > Sequoia > Sequoia sempervirens. The sequence continues at coordinate 9,253 of VDFB02371959.1, forward strand.
GGTATGAAATTTTTTGTCCAGTTTGTGGTATGAAAGTTTTGTTTTGTGGTATGGAAGCAAGCTACCAATCAAAGAAATTAAAAGAAATGGGCAATTTAAAAGAAACAGGTGATTAATGAGCAAGCTTTACCTGGAATGACTCTCTTTCTGGATTTAAATGCCTAGGAGATATCTCCTGAGAGTTCAAACCCTGTGATGGAATGAATAATGCAAAAATAAGACCACCCAATAAACCAAATCAACTGAAGCCCAACCATTATCTACCAGGTGGCATCCCTTTTGTACAAATCTATTAGTAAAAATTATATCTAGATATCTTTATATGGATTCAAATTAAACCAAAAGGCAAAACACGCCTAGTTTTCACGTTCAAAGCAAAATCAGGGGTTTGATTTCTATCCATCTATCCTCTACTTTGTATCTCACAAAAAAATTAAACCAGGTGACCAAACACTATAAACATCGTCTATCCTATGCTCTGTATCCAGAAACAAAATAAAACCAAGCGACCAAATATTGCAAACACACAAGAAAAATGAAAACTAAAAGATCAACAAGACCAACCTAACAAACGAAAAACAACTGAAACAAAAAATGAGAGCGACCTATGGAAAATTATTTTCGTCAATTTGTGGTATGAAAGTTCTGTTTTGTGTTTTTTTGTTGTGTGGTATGTTTTAATGCAGGCGAGAAATTTTTTTTTTTTGTTTTTGATTCATTAGTCAACACTATAGTCATCGTAGTTAATGCCGACTTTCAACCCTAAATGTAATCTCTTTTGGGCACCAAAGGTGGCGCAAAGTGCACCTAATTTAGCGCCTAGTTGTGCCAAACCAAAATGTTCCTCATGAAAAAATTTGGAATTGAGGTAAATTTTTAAGTAGTAAGGGTTTTATAACATTGGAATCTAGTGTGACAACAACATACCACCAACTAGCTTGGAAAAAAATGGATACATCCTATAAACTTTACATAATAAAAACATAATTTGATGGAACTTAAAAAAAGTTGTATTGTGTTCTAGTAACTTGAAAACCAAACTCTTTTACCTATCAAACAAATAAATTTAGACCCCATGCCTTCTCTTGGTTAATGAAGATATACATGCTAGCTAAATCAATCAAAATGTCAAAGGTTTTAGCTAGTGGCTAGACTTCCATGCAATACTAATTATGAAAACATAACATATTAGGCTACAAATATGATTTCCATACAACATAAAGTAGGTCATGCTATGTATCAACCTTTCATTAAAGTTGAAAATTGTTAAGTCTTATATGGGTTGATCCATTTGTAAATATTTGTTGTCTTTTATTTGATGAGTGGATTTCTACATAACCAAGCCAACTACTTTCACCACGACCTCTATGAGGATAAACACCAATCATGAAAAAAAAAAAAAAAGGTTTCAATCAAGAATAAGGAATCTAATCTCTATTTTTCAAAGAGAAAATATCTACAGTTTTAATGAATTTGTAGAAAAGTGTAAGGTAGAGAACCAACTAAAATTATTAGTAATAAGTTTTCTTTCATCTAGGATAACAAGGGACCATGGAAGGTATGTTTAGCTAAAGTTATTAGTAATAGGTTTTATTTGTTGTTAGCATGTAAATAAATGTCTTTTTGATGTGAATTTGTAGTCATCTTGTAATCATAAGATTTGAGCTCTAGTTAAGATTCCACGTGTAAACTTTTTGTGAAGAGAAAAACGTTGCAATGTCCTATTTTGTTTTTTCATAGTGCGTCTTAATGAAAAGTGAGTGTATTAACAAGATAATTTCAACAATATTCTCTTGGTGCACAACTGTTATTTGACTACTGTCATTGTTGTGTATTATAGGATCCAGAGGAGGCCATGGAGAGAGGACATGGATGACGTAGAACTACCAAATCACAAAGAGGAAAGTGGGTGGAAATAGATATGACAACGAAATCTGCAGAGTCAATAGAGGTAAGAAGAGAAAGCAACCTCAACCAAAGGAGGAAGGTGTTTATGGATTCACAAATGCTACAGCATAGAGGAGATAAAGAATTTTTTTTTCCATGAAGCCTCTAAGGTCAAACTTATTGGTTGAAAATGAATAGGAATGGTGATTAAATGTGATTCTGTGATCAAGGGAAAAGTTTGAAAATTAGGATGGCCAAAACATGATATCAATATGTCAAATATATGACTAAAGTGAGGTTTTGTGTTGGATAGCATATTCATTGAAATGATATAATTGGTGTACTAAACATTATTTACTATGTTGTGTATTATAGGGGCGAGATGAGGCCATGGCAACAGATCATGTCATATCAAATGAGGACACAATGGATGAAGCGGGACATCAGGTACTCAAATTTTGACTTAACTTAAGAAAAAATGATTTGATGGAATTTTGTGATATGTCCATCTTTTTTTGCAGTATTATTGAAATTTATAATGTATTATCCAATCTTGACATAAATTAATGCATGTTGTTGATTATTTTAGATGGAGATTGGAGCAAATGCAGAGCCTGAGCATTCAACTAGCAAAAGAACAAGATATGTACGTGGACATGGACTTAAAACTGTTAAATCACATAGAGGACAGCGGGTGGAAGAGGATATGACAATGGATCTTGCAGACACAACAAATGATATCATTGAACAAGAGGTTGGTTAGGACTATAGTACATGGGATGAATACTTTGAGAAAATTATTGTTTGTGGATGTTTTGTATGTCGTGGAAAGAAAAAATTCAAACGAGCAATTGTACAAAGATATTACATATATGATGAGCTTCCAGTTGGTAGTGTGCCTCCTACAATTGATTCAAATCCAATAGGAATTGTGGTAAGGAATTTTCCAATTTGATATAAATAACATGTATACTTCATTTAAACATTGTTTTATATTATTTAAATAACTAATTTTTTTCTTAATGGATACTTGCAGGATAAAGTTCTTGTTTTAAAGTTTCTTGGATCACTGACTTCCAGCCTAGAGGGCAATGATCATTTATCATATGGTACTTCTAACAAAAATATGTGCCAATATACTAGCTCGAAAGATGAGGAATTGATGAAAACAAGTAACAAAAGAAGAACTGATTTAAAGATGCATAATTTGCTTAGAGACAAGGGGAAGGTGGACTACTTACCCTATGAGAATGAATGTGATGGAGATGATGACTTTCCCTTGAGTTTGAGATCAATTTACAAGGAGACATTTGATCGTCGACTATATTGTGCTTGGCCTAGTGATCAACAACTACCTAGAGTGTACAAGGTGTTTCAATTTTGGGGATACAACTACATGATATGACCTTCCAATATTCATGGAGTGAATCTAGGCCTCTTTATTGTCCAAAATTTACATGTGGGATCTAAACATAGAAACAATTTAGAACAAACCACTAGGATATTAATGCCATATTATGGTCCATCATATTACAGTGGTGAATGGAGAAGGCTAGCAGGATATAAGCCTAGCATGTCAGCATATGTCTAAATTTGAATATGTATATAGATCATCTCCAATTCGAAAGTGGAAAAGAAATGAATAGAGGTCATCTTATGTATATAGATGGACGTGCATACACACACAAAAATATTACAGGATTTATAAATAGTAGTAAGGGAAGGGACCCTACTATAAGACCGAATTTTCAATTTGTTGAGGTTATAAATGATAAAGATGGAGATATGGAAAGAGAGGTTGATAGATTGATAATGGTTGAGGCTATTATGGACCTTACCATTGGGGATGAGTTATTGATTGATTACCCCTTCTTAAAATACATTCTCGCGCGAAAGAAAAGTGAAGAACAAGGTCTTCCTAAGGACGTTCTTATGGGAAAAAAACAAAAGAATAATAAATGAGCGTGGACTGATGTTTTATAAACCATGTTGTCAAAATTGTGTTTTATTTAAACTATTGTATAAAAAAGGTAGTCTATAAAATAATGTTCCATTATTCAATTGATGTATATATGTTCATACAATTTATAATTTTATTTTTTAAGCAATATTTGATTATATTTCTTTGAAATTGATACATTTATGATTTATCCAATTGTTTCCAAATATTAAAGAATGCTTGCGTTTGTTGATAGGTAGAAGAAGTTGATGAAACAAATACTAATACCCAAGATCCAATTGGTTTATTAAGATTTGGATGGGATGATCCAAACCATCCTTTAAACAATACCAGGGTGAAAAGAGCAACATTGAAGAGAATACTACCAGCTGAGAAATTTGAAGAGTTGATGAGATCCACATACACATATGACATGCCACCTAGCCTTAATGATGATGATGATGATGATAGTGAAAATACAGTGCATGAAGAAGGATTGAATGAAATGCTTACAGGTTTCTTTGGGGATGGAAACAATGATGACAATAATGATCATATGGTTGACAGTAATGATGATAGCAGGGGTAATTACCACCAATATAATGTTGATGATAACAACTTGAAAGACTCTATCAAGCAAGCAACAAAGACACCCGTGTTCAAAATGGGTGCAAGTAGAACCTCAAAACTAGCATGCACATTAATATTATTAGAAATCAAGTCACTATTTGGTTGGTCAGACAAAGGATTCACTACCCTACTGAAGTGAGTTGAAATCTATTTCTTACTTTGCATTGTCAATTGGTGTACATAATTCGTAAACATTCATCAACTTCGTTTATATTTCTTTAAGGGGATTTTAAAACCATATATTGTATATAAATATTCCTAGTATAGATTGACATATCAAACATGTTCATCATAAGTCAAGCATTCAATTGATTTAATCTCTGGCAATCTTATATGGCACTACAAACTAAAATATTCCCTGCAGAGAATGTGTTGCCATCAACTTGTAGAGAGGTGCGTCTGTTGTTGGTTGAGTTGGGGATTGAATATAAGCAAATTCATTCATGTAAAAATGATTGCATTTTATACAAATATGAATATCAAAACAAGGTAGAATGCCCTATATGCAAAGAGAAGAGATATTGTATAGATGTACAAGGTCCTACAGTTCCAAAGAAGGTTTTACGTCACATGCCAATTATACCTAGACTTCAACGAATGTTTTGTTGTAATTCATTCCCACAATTGATGAACTGGCATGCAAAAAATAGGAGTAAATATGGATTCATGCAAATTTTGGCCAATTCCAAAGCAATGAAACACATAGAGGAAAAATGGCCAAGAAAATTCAAAGATGAACCCTATAGTATCAGGTTTGGTCTTGCAATTGATGGAGTGTGCCCATTCTGTTTCCTAAGCTCAAATTATAATGTTTGGCTAGTCAGATTGATAGTATACAATATTCCCCCATGGATGAGTGCTGGAAAGGAGCACCTTATGTTGACTCTCATTGTTCCAGGAAAACATCAAGTTAAAATCATGGATGTTTATCTTGCACCTTTTATTGATGAGATGCAACTGCTATGGAAAGGCATAAGAATGTCTGACATATCACGTCCTCCATCAAATAGGTCCTTCATGTTGTATGGTGTGCTATGTTGGACTATTCATGATTTCCCAAGACTTGGTGTTTATTCTGGTAAGATAAAATATTTACATATTTACACTCAATTTATTTTCATCCCAACTTTCATACTTAGTTTTATACTATTTTTTTGATGTTATTAACATTACTTATTGAATTGTAGGGCTTCAAAAAAAGGGGATATTTGCATGTCCAAGATGTGCATAACAATTTCAAGGGTGGTATTCTAAAGATCTACATAAATTTATTTACGCAAACAACAAGGTTTTTCTACCACTAGATCATAAGTTTAGAAATTTCCTGGAGAATCAATTTGATGGAAAAGTTGAAAATAAAGGCCCTCCCATGATTATGGGTCCAAGTGATTGGCTTAAGAAGTATGAAGATGCTGAATTGAAAGCTTGGGAGGATTTTTTTGATCGGGATGATTCAATTGAAGAACCATAACAAGTTGTAGTTAATATTCCAAAAGGAATGAAAAGGAAATCCATATTTTATGAGCTCCCTTACTAGAAGGATCTATTAATATCTCACCTATTAGATCCTATACACATCTTAAAAAATGTCCCAGATTCTATATTTCGACATAAATCAGGCAAAGAGGACACCTTGTCTTCGAGGAGAGATATTGCTCTTTAACGTACCAAAATTGATAGAAAACATTTGTGGCCAAATAGGGAAAATGAAACATATGTAGAAGCTCCAGGGATTTTGAAAAAAAAAAGAGTTATACCAACTAAAAAATGTCATCCATTCAATAAGGACACCTACTAGCTATGGGTCATCATTGGCTAAAGCTTTTACAGTTGATGGACATATCACAGGATTTAAAACACATGATTTTCATAATTTTATGTAGGTATTATATATCATCATTTAACATTTACTGGTAACATTGATTAAGTACTAAATATATTTTGATATTTTGTTGTGTGAGAATGAATTACTAATGACCTTTTCATAAATGTGTTTGATAGCATATCATGCCATTGGCAATTAGGGGGGATTCTTGTCTTACAATTGACTTAAGGAATACCATAAGTCGATTGTCAACATTTACAAGGTATGTGGTTATATGAAATGTTCGTGTGTGAGAGACATAGAGATATTATATTGCATTTTAATTTTTGAATAAAGTTTCATACTAATTTACTATTCTTATATTAGGTGGGTGACCTCCAAGGAGATCCACGAATGTGAAGTGCCAAAATGGAAGAAGGAAATTGTAGAAATTGTATGTGTATTTGAGAAGGAGCTCCCTACAAGTTTCATGGACCTACAAGTCCATTTACTTATACACCTATTCGATGACATTGAATTGGCGGGTGTCATATCAACGAGGTGGATGTTTTTCTTTGAGAGGTATATGAAAACTCTAAAAAGATATGTCTGACAAAAGGCACATCCAGAGGGTTTCATGGATGAAGGGTATGTATTGAATGAAGCATTTTTCTTCCTGTGTGAATTTCTTGGTAAGGATTTTGAAGATGGGCCATGCTTCTGCGATGAAGAATGAGCATTGGATATTATTGATGGAGAAAAACTACAATCTAATGGTGTTCAAGTAGAAATTAGTAAGTAAATTCATGATTAGCGTGGTTGTTTTTCTTGCAATCATTAATTTACTCTGTAATTTATTTGTCAAATTAACAACATGACATTTGGAGTTTGAAAACAACATGTTGACATGTAATAGGTGTAGATGAAAGTGCTATACTCAACAAGTTCATATTGTACCACATGGACTTTATGAACAAATGGATTGATTTGTATGATAAAAAGAGAGAAGTGTTAGAAGCAAGGAGACAGTTTAAGAGATCAAACCCAAGGAATACTCCACTTCTGATTGATTTGCTTGGGGAGTGGGGAAAAGATAGCACACTAGAATGGGTTACTAATAAAATTCAACATCAAATGGAAGATGTAGGTATAGATTCAAAAACAATAGAAGATGAAATCAACATGTCTAGAGGATGTGAAAGAAAGGTACAATTGGAATTTTACAAAATGTTGTTTCCTTACAATTTTAACACTATTAACTATTTTAATATTCATCATTATATTTATTTTCATTGAAATAAATAGTCTTTCACAAGTGACGAAATATCCAGCAATGTGGGCATATGGTTGACATTATCGTGTAGAAAGTGTAGATGTAAAGAGACAATCCTTTGATTGTGGCATCATTGTTGACTTCAAGCAATCTAGTCAATCAAGCTCAATGATAAGAATATAATTGAAGGGAATCTACAATATGTTGGGAAAATACAACAAATTATTGAGTTGGATTACCGCTCTTTTAAATGTTGTATTTTAAAGTGTAGATGGTATGAAGCATTTGAGAGGACACAAAGACATGATACCCATAGTGGATTGTTTTCTATAGATTCCTCATGGTTCCTGCCAGAGGATAAGGAGCTTTATGTTCTACCAATTTATTGTGAGCAGGTATTTCTTTAACTCAAACAAGAAGTGGTAGTGATCATTAATCTATTAATTCATAGTTTATTGTGAATATATACATGTGTTTATTAATCAATAAAATTGTTATAACATACGTCTAATATATGTATATCGTTCATGTGCAAGTATTTTTCTATGAAGATATTTTGGACCTAGAATGGATATTTTTCATACATTATGATCCAAGATTAAGGCATGTATTTGATGATGCATTAGTAAATACTGAGCAAAAAAATGATGGCCAACAAAATGAGAGAGGGATTAGAGAGCATCGAAGAAATTGACATCCATGATGATGTTGAAGATGGTTATGTTCAGGCACAAGAAGACAACAATCCATAGTTAGATGATGTTATGGAAGACAACAATATGGATGGTATAGAAAATGATGATCCAAATACATCTGGTAACAATATAGATGGTCTATAGTCAAATTTCAATGATGATGAAGATGATGCAGGTCAAGACGAGGATGATGATAATATTAAATACTTGAAAGAACATATGAACATTGACAATGATACATTGGATGACATTGTAGCAGACACTAATGTTAATGACCAAGACTTCTAAATTTTTAGAATTATTTGCAATCCATGTTTAAAAAAGGATGATTCTTATGGCCTAAGCTTTGAAATGCTTCAGTAATATTATTTGTGTCGATACAAATTACCTATTGCAATATCCTTAAATTTTTCAATCTTTGGTATGAATTGTTAGCAAAAAAAATGGGATTACTTGGATGGTTCTTCCATTCATTTTGTATCAACATATGTTCATGAAGAAACAAAAGTTAATAAAATATTAATGCACGTAACTCACAATTATTTAAATAAGCAACTTTGTTAACTTTATTATTTTTAAATAGTTTCCATTTTTATGTTGAACATAATTTTGAACATGTAACTGAAAACATCCACAATAAATGCTTGACTGTATCAACATATTCATTCACACAAGCACAATATTGAGGCTCAATAACTGATATTCATTCAAATATAAGAAGAAATAAGTATGGAAAACATAAGAAAAATACAGAATGATAACATAGTCATGGAGAACCTCTGATAATAAGATGTTCTCCATTATATTGCTTCAATTGATATACATTAATAACAAAAGTCTTCAAAATGTGAAGGTGGATGAGTGGAATATGAAACCTATCTACTTCTACTGGTGGCGATGGAAATGATATATGATGATGATGATTTAAAACCAGGCCTTGGTTTCCTATTTATATAGGAAGCAACAAGCTACATGCCTTTTACAAAAAGAGATGACCTTTCATAACTACTTTTACTAACAACTATTTAATTAGCATAGTTAAGGAACTAACAAGACTTAAGACATTTTGACATATGGTTCCATTATTCAACGTAGAAGACCCATGATCATTGATCTGGAAAAGTCTTCCTCTCCATGATGAATGTCCAAATGCTCTCACCTCAGTGTCCTATTCTTCTAAAACCAAATACTTTTCCTCCCACTGATACACCGTAAAATATGATGGCCACTTATATTCTTGTATCTTTGGCATGTTTTCAAGATGAGTTTTCCATCAACTATCTAGTGATTTCTTTGTATCATTGACAAGCTTTAGGTATCTCGCATCAAGAACAATCAACCCATCCATGATCTGATTTAGCCTGTGAAGACTTGTATCATCATCCTCTTGTAAATGAGTTACACACTTATGAATAACCTGATTGAATTATTTCTTCCACTTATCCAAGTCCTTCAACTAATCACCATCTCTCACAATTTTAAAGGTATATACCACTATTTCAAGGTATGGAATAAATCCATTCGTGTTACAATCTTTTTATCTTCCCCTTGTATATACTGAAATTCATCAATAATCATCTTCAAAATTTGTTCAGTTGGCTTTAATGTTGTGGGAGCATCGGGACTTCTTTGTAGAACTTTGCATAAATTAGCCAAAGTGTGGTGAATAGGCTGCCACCTTTTGAACAAAGGATCTAATACAAGAATATGTGTCTTTATTTGATCCATTGTCTGTTGAAGTGTTTTATAACTATCATGCACATTCGCCAGTTTATCCATAACTGATTTTATCTTGTACTCAAGAATCTTTTCCATTACTTCATAAATTGGCATTTTCACTTCATCATGGGTTTGATTGTTGGCCTTCTTTACATCATCCACTTCCTTCTCTAGATTTTTTACCTGTTCTGCAGAAATGTTCTTCACAATATCCATTGGAGCAATAGGAGGCCTGTATAACACCATCTCCTTGCTTTGTGAGGGTCCTACTCCTCTTAATTGTTCTTTCAATTTGACATTCTCCATTGACAATTTATTAACTCCATCATTTAGGAACCTTTGTTCATTTTCATACTCCTTCAATATGTCTTCTAATCCCTTAACAGTTGCTCGAGTGAACATGGTTGAATGCATGGTCATTGTGGCTACCTCCAAAGGGGTAGTATCTTGTATTGTCCTTACCATTGTTGCCCCTTTCATCCCTTGAATTACATCCAATAATTTTGGCTTCTGTGTATTTTTCTGTTTGATCCATATGGACAGGGTTTCAATCTTTGGGTTATACCCAGTTCCACTCACTCTTTCATTAGAGTCAAATTTTACAAATAGCATTGGATATTCCTGAGCCCACATTTGATCAAGAAAAAACATTTTATTTAATTCCAAGCTAGGGAAAATGAGTATATTGCTCTTCAAGACCATTTCTCTAGCCTTATGGGGGCTAGTGTCGATGTTGTCAACTCTTAATTCCTGGAAAGTCTGTGCTACCATTTGATTTTTCTCTGCTTCTTCAATTCCTGCTTCAGTTGATTCCATCCTCTCTTCAAATTCTTTTATCTTCATTTTCATCTAGAAATCCCTAAACTCTGGAGTCATAATGAATTCATCATCTTCTATGAATCTCCTGGCTATAGTTTTCCTTTCATCTTCATGTACCTCTGTACTTGTTTTTTCTACATCACCCATCCTTTCCTCATGTTTAATGGGAATTGGTCTCATGGATGGGTTGATCAAGCTCAATATCACCTTTCAATGACTACAGTAATGTAGCCACTTCCTCATTATTGCCCACCTCTTCACTATCCTCATAAGGTACTAACTATTCAATGCTTTTTGCCTTCTGTCTTTTGGGAAGTAATTGCTCCATGGGAGGTTGAGAGGTTTCACCTAGGGTATGCTCTGCAGTTGCACCAATATCATGTTCTTGGAGATATACTTCCTTCTTACTGTACAAGTCTTCAAATTCACCCATTATCAAATCTATCCCCTTGATGGGATCCTTTTCCTCAACAAAGTATCCTAAGAAATCCTTGGACCCCTAATTCCTTTGTTCAAGCTTCTTCATATATTCCCATTTTTCCCTTCTACTAAATACATCATTATCAGTAACAAAATTCCTTATGACATCTTCTTCATAATCCACTTGGTGTGCCACTGTCATTTTGGTAAGAAGATTGTGCCTTACGTTGTTCATATTATTTTTAGGGTCAAAGGCTCTTCCTTTTCTAGAATTCAATGCATATCTTGTCTTCAAATAATACTATAACTCTTCTAGTGTGTCTGAGCCTACAATCCAATCTTCACACTTGGTTTGGTTTGGCAGGAAAGTGCCTTTCTTCTGCTTGTGCATTACATCTTTCTCCATCCACATCATTTGCCACATAAATTCAAGAAATTCTAATATGAGGGGCACAAATTTTGGCAGTATGTGTGGAGTAACAGGGCATCCATAAAATCTTATTATTGTAACTTCCGGGAGGAAGAACCAATCTCCAAAATTGTGTGTATGACCCTGCTCTAGTCTTAAATCCAAAGGTCTCAATAGTTGCAAAATTTTGGTTGACAATATTGGTATTTCATACCCAGGAACTCCAAGGATTCTATGTACAAAGTCTTCATAGAATACAAAAAATCTTGAATTCTTACACCAACTATCCCAAATATAGCACCATTTTTGGACAAGTGTGGGATTCCCTTGCTCATCTATTGTAGCCAAGTCCATTCTTTTAGTCCAATGGTCCCTATTCTGGTACAATATCAAATGACACAGTAGGGAATAGTGTCTAAATTTAATTGATGCTCTATCCTCTATAACTTGGGAGAATTTACTATCTAATGCCTTCTTAAGGTATGAAGCAAAGTCATATTCAATATTAGTTTCAGTGTTTTGAATTCTCATGGCCATCATCATTAGGCCTATTGGAATTTTATCTTGAGCATCCATCCCCAACACTTGGAAAAGAGAGAAATATGTATTCACAAAGTAATACTACAAATTTGTCACAGTAAATGGTTCAATAGTGGTAGTAGAGATGGGGATTGTTCTGTTACCAATGCCTCTTTTCATATATAGGGGTAGCTCATCACTTCTATGAGTCCTTCTTAACCTAGCATAATCCTCCTCACTTTTTTGCAGGTTTATTTGGGTCAGAGCCTACTTGTTTAAGTCAAAACACTCAAAGATGGTTGTTTTGGTTACCTCTACCAATACTGTGTCATTTGGAAACCTTACTATTTTGGTAGCTAAGTGATAGTGTTTGGCTAGCAATCTAATAAATTCTACATCAACAAACACATTTGGGACAATCAACCTTGCTAAATCCAACATCCAAGGGTTTGACACTGGAATCTTCTCATTTCTCTTACTATACAAATACCAAAATAGGTCCCATCTAGATTTGGGAATGAGGGCATCCCTACAACTTTGTGCAGTGTCCACAAGAAACTTCTTATTACCCTCTTTAGTAGACCCTGGAAGTATATCTAATATGGACTGATGGAGTGGTCTCTTCTTTACTTTAGGTTCTTCATCTTTAATTTTAGGTTGAATTTATTTTTACTTCTGATTGTTTTCTTTTAGGAGGCATGTTTTAATTTTCTCTACTATGGCTTCATATGACAAAACCTTGAATTTTTTTTTATATTAACAAATCTCTTTCAGAGAGTTTTCATGCACTTACCTGAGTATTTGATGCTTGCAAGACTTCTTCTCATATCCTTAGCTCCTTCCACGCTAGTGCACTATAATTGAGTGTGATATTGGGAAAACTCGCTTGTCTTTGGATGGCGCGGTATTCAGTCATATCAGTTTTATTGCCAACTCTTCGTAAAATAATTTCATAGCAAGCTCAAATCCTTGCATTTAATTTTTACATTGTTGGATTCATGTGTCGGGGTGGCTGACGTGATTTTTTTCCCTTCCCTTCTACTGTTTACCACACTATCGCCTTGCTTAAGACCTCTTATTGCAAGGTTGTGGTGTATACCACTCTACCGCAACCATACTATCCACCTCACACGGTACTGCGGTGTCCACTTTTCTTCCAATGCTTACCGCTCTACCACCTTGCTCAAGACTTCTTGTTGCGGGGTTGCAGTGTATACTGCTCTACCATATATGTTGCTCGCCCTCTCGGCGGTATAGCGGTGTATGCTTTATCTTGTTGTTGTTTACCGCCTTACCACACTCCTCTGAATCGCCTTATGTGGGATCGTGGTAGCTACCGCATTGCCTTATAATTCTCCCAGTGGGGTGGCAGTGAGTACCGCTTTACTGTGCAAGCTATATAATCTCTTGACAATATGGTGGTAAAGGCTTATTTCTTAACTTAGAAGTCGCCATCCCGCACTGCCTTTATTTTGATGTGGTAAAGGTAAAGGAAAAATTTGCTTTGTTTATGATTATTTGGAGGAATAAATGGGTATCTACAAAGGGAATGCTGGTGACAGTATGGATCTTGTCACACAAATTGTTGCATTTGATGTTAAATACAATGAAAAACCAAAGGCAGTAGATCTTTTGATGCAAGTGAAATGTAGGAAAGCAATTGAAGGCCAGTGAATATTGGGGAAAGATTTTGTGTTCTAACACCCCTAAACCCTTAACCCTTAATCCCTGCTAGATCAGAACAATTAGGCGCTCAATTAGGCACTAAAGCAGGCTCTAAAGTAGGTGCTAAATTAGGCATTAAATTAGGTAGTAATTTGGGTGCTAATTTGGGTGCTAATTTGGGTACTAATTTAGGTGCTAATTTAGGTGCTAATTTGTGCCTAATTTAGTGCCTACTTATTCTGATCGGTGCAAAAAATGCCAAAAATAGCACCATCCCAATAATAGCACCGACTTTTTCAAGAAATTGGAGAAAAATACATTAAAACAGTGGGTGGAAGCAAAAAAGGGAGATAATCACAGGGATTTGTTGTAGTGAGCTGTCTGAATGGGTCAAGAAAACATGGTTAAGAGATTAGAGTCATATCAGATCTTGCGGTGAATTCTAGACTCAAATACCAACGCACTGATCCATCACAAAAGGGAATTACCGACAGAGAACAAATTTTGGTAAACCAAGTAGACTTCCCATATAGTTATCACCATGTTGACATCAAAGACAACATAGGAACAACCAAAACCAACCATCCATACTTCATGCTCATGTTGCAAGGCTCCCAACAATTCAAACCCTTCAAGACAAATTTTCACACATGGCATCCCAACTCTAGAAACCAATGACTATAGTTACAAAAGATGACTATTGTTGTCTATGCTAGATTGAACGAGACCATCAAAAAAAGCAATCACATATTTGTTTTCAACTTTCAATGCATTAGCCAATGACTGTGCCATAAATAGTCGCAAAGCTACTGGATCAAATTGTTCAGAGAGCAAAAAAAGCTATGTCAGCAAACATGCTTTCGCCACATGTACTAGCAAATGTAGGCACTCTAGAAAGTCCAATTATTTCAAACACATTTTCTATTGTGTGCAAAATGTTGTCTAAATTGTAGTATGTGATTTGTAAGTGCAGTTCGACATTCTCGATGTGATAGTATGTATTTGCTCGTGAGAAGATAGGCTCATAGTGGCTAGCTGCAGGAGTTGTATCATGGAAAAGAATTGATACTGTAGGATTACATGCATGCTCATTGAAATGTAAATACATTTTTTTGTACATTAAAGACCAAATATGTATTGACATGTTTAGCCAATATGCTAACCATTTTAGATAGAATGTGTCACCCCAAAGCCCAAATTCACCACAATTGTTGATTTTTGTGGCTAAAAGCCTCATTCTTCATAGATACGTGTTTTTGTCATGTACATTATGCAAGCTCATTAGCATTGTTGGGTGCAAATCAATATTGTACGAGCTTAAAGCTGTAGGAGAATGATTGTGAAAACAGTTTAAGAAATGATCCACGAGACCATTGCGTAGTTGTTTTGATGTATAGCGGCAATGAAGCGAAAAATGTACTATGTCAAATAGGTAATCGCCAACTTTGTAATTGAATGAGTCTATTAAAAAACAATGTGGATGGTGGAGAGCTTCATCAATCGATGTGAAAGGTGCATTTGTAGTTGGTTTATAGGTTTTTACTACAATTGGCTTGTGGGATAGTTTTTGTCTCTTGACATGATTTTTTTATAAAAAGGGTAAAAACTTTATTCAAATTCAGTAAACAGCATTACAAATGTAGCAAGAGACCATGATCTCCAAGAAAAGCCAAAGCCAAAGACCAGAAAGAATACAACCAAAACCATCAACCATCACCATTCCCCTCCCTATCCTCATCAAGAGTTCTCTCAAGATCAAGACGGAGCTCCGGAGGCACCAACTCCCACTCCTCAATTTGCCAGCCCTCAGCATGCTCAGAAGCCCATTTCGCCAAGCAATCAGTAGCCCTATTCCACTCCCTTGGAATATGCACAAAAGAAACCATCTCCATTAGTGAACTAACCCGCAAAATCTGTTGCACCACCCCAGCCAACTGCCAGCTGACACCATCCACTTTCTGCTCGATAAGTAAATTGATCAAGACCTGGAAGTCAGATTCACAAATTATCCTTCTCCAACCCAAAGCATGAGCCCTCTCAAAAGCACAAAGTATAGCCAACCCTTCCATCAGGTTGATAGTTTGAACCCCATCATAAATTGAAAAGAGAAAAACAATTGAACCAAAATGATCCCTACCAATCCCTCCAATACCAGCCGGCCCCGGGTTGCCTCTGGAGGACCCATCAGTATTAATCTTCAGAACCCCAACCGGGGGAAGTTTCCATCTTCCAGCCCTATGAACTTTTTGCTTCATACGCCGCCCACGCTTACCACAAGCCGAAGCCAAGGACAACCCCTGAAGCCCCAATCTCTCCACCACCTCAGCGTCCCTTTTCTCCAAAGGGAATTCCACCTCACACTTAGCTTCCACCGTCTCATGAACCATGCCCAAAATTCGTTACCAAATTTGTTGCACCAACTTCTTTTCTCCACGAAATATCCTCTGATTCCTTTCCAACCAAATCTTCCATAGCAGGAAGAAAGGCCCCACTGACCACACTTCCTGCAAAAAAGAGGCCATAGAAGGAGGCCTGCCCAGCCTCTGCCAGAACTCAATCAATGAGGAAGCATGAACACAAGGACTTCTCCAAACGCCCCACCAAAAGTGCCAAAGCTGGAGGGAGAAATGGCATCGAAAAAACAAATGAGCAGAGTCCTCCTCATTAGCCCCACACAAAACACAGATAGACGGACCCTGGAAGCCTCTCTTCCGAATATTGTCCCAGGTCAAACATCTATTCCAAGCCAACATCCAAACAAAACAATTACATTTAGGCCAAGAAGACTTATTCCAAGCCTTCTTCCACCATTGGATTTCTTCCCCATCCATCCTAGGGGACAGTAATGCCCAATAGCCAGAAGCAATCAAAAAATCCCCTCTTGGATTGGGAGACCAGGCCAATACATCATCAGCTTGGAGAGAGCTACAACGCCTTCTAGAAAGGATACTTTGCAGCTCAACACAATCTTCTGGAAAACCAACATCCGGCCACTCATCAGGAGACTTCCATCTGGCCACCTCAAGCGGACCATGAGAGGAGACAGATTTAAAATCTCTTACTCGAGACCACCTAGCCTCAGGAAATTTCTGACAGAGGTTCAACAAGTGAGGATACTGAGAAATGATGGGGGGAAATCCATCCCAAGAATTTGACCAGAACTGAACCTCAGACCCCTTCTTGCAAATCCAAAATAACCCTTCCTTAATAAGCGCAACCCCTTTCTTTAGAGTGTTCCATATGACCGAGCCTCTCCCAATGAGGGGGTAACGAGGAATTTCAGACTGAGGAATCCCAGGAAAATACTTCTAGGAAAGGATCCTAGCCCAGCTTTTATCCTACTCCTTACACCACCGCTAATACAATTTCGCTGCAAGAGCCACACCAGTCACAACCAACTGCCGCAAACCCAAGCCACCATATGACTTTGGGCTACAAACAACCTCCCAACGAACAAGACTCCATTTGGATGATTCCAAGCAACCCGCCCATAAAAACTGCCTAGTCACTGAGTCTAAGTCCTTAACAAAACCCAAAGGGGCGACTTGCACCATGCATCTGTAAATGGGAAAGGCCTGAACCACTGATTTGATTAGCTGAACCCGACCAGCAAAGGATAACCACCGATGAGTCCAGTGATTAACCTTCGCCCAAAATTTGTCCAAAATACTCTGCCATGACTCCCTAGGCAGTCTTCCCACCGAGATAGGGATACCAAGATAGGTCAAAGGAAGGGTCCCAATCTGGAACCTCAAAGTTTGGGCAATCCTTTGCTGAATACGGCCCAGAGTGTTGAAGAAGAAAATAGAAGACTTATCCTCATTGATCAGTTGACCAGAAGCAACCAAGTAAACATCCAACACCCTACGTAAATTCGCAGCCTCCCGCATTGTAGCCATACCCATCATAGCAGTATCATCCACAAACTAAAGGTGAGTCTGCGGTGGTAAATTACCTCCCCACCACCAACCCTGAATGATACCAGACTCCACGTTCCATCTAATCAATCTCCCCAAACCTTCAGCAAGAAGAATAAACAAGTAGGGAGAAAGAGGGTCCCCCTGGCGAAGCCCCCTAGAGGCACCAAATAACTCAGAGTGATTCCCATTAATCAACACAGAGAAGGAGACTGACGTAACACAACTCTTAACCCATTGAATCCACTCCTCTGCAAATCCAAAAGCACCAAGGACCTGCCAAAGGAATGACCATCGAACTCTGTCATAAGCCTTAGCCATATCCAATTTTATAAACATTGCCTTTTCTTTGGAGTTGGCCATAGAATGAATGGCTTCAGTTGCAATAACAATCCCATCCAGAATCTGCCTACCAGCAACAAAACCACTTTGCTCTTCATAAATTAACTCCTCAAGCCCCTTTTTCAACCTGTCAGCAATTAGCGTAGAAATAATTTTATAAACTACATTACACAGAGAAATGGGCCAAAAATGGCTTAACCTATCCGCGCCCTCACACTTGGGTATAAGAACAAGAAACGTAGAGCTTAAGGCCCTTAACAACTGCTTGTTCTTCTGAGATTCTTGAACAACTGCCAGTAGGTCATATTTGATTATGTCCCAAAACTCTTGGTAAAACTCGACTGGAAAACCATCTGGACCAGGAGCCTTCCCCTTCTGCATTTGGAAAACAGTCCCTTCAAGCTCTTCAAGCGAGATATCCCTCATAAGATGATGGTTCAAATCCCGAGACACAAGCTGAGGAATACAAGAAAGAACTTGTGCCTCCTCAGGAGACCCCCCTTGGGAGTCCTCTTTGAAGAGGGAAGAAAAATATTGCCTCACCTCATTTGAAATTTCCGGGAAGGAAGAAAGAAGTTCTCCCCTATCATTCACGACACCAGAGATAGCATTCCCATGTCTCCTGGCTTTCACCGAATTGAAGAAAAAAGCAGTATTTTTATCCCCTTCTTTTAGCCACTCTATCTGAGCCTTCTGCTTCCAATACATTTCGTCCCTTAGCTCCCACTCTTCCAAATTTCTCACAGCTTGTGCCTCGGCCAGAAGAAGCTCACTCATCACCCCTTCCTCCCTTAACTGCCTTGTGATACTATCCAACTCAGCCTGAGCCAACATCTTAGCATGGAAGACATTCCCAAAGCACTGAGAGTTCCAACACTTAAGCTTATATTTAACATATTGAAGTAACTTGGAAAAAGTATACATTGTCGTACCATAAGCAGGCCTACCATTCCTCCACCATTCAACCACATAATCCCTCAGAGAAGGTTCACGCAACCACATGAGCTGGAACCTAAAGGAAGGCGAACGCGGAGCCCGAGGAGAATCAATGGCAAGCTTGATAGGACAGTGATCAGAGCCTCTCCAATCCAAGATCTCAGAGCAGGAAGACCACATCCCACCAACCCAGTAATAGGACACCAGGAAGTGATCCAGTCTTTCAGCAATACAGAACTCCCCCACTCGCCGATTATTCCAAGTAAATTGACCATTATTGGGCTTGATATCAACAAGATTTAAAGAATTAATGCTATCACGAAGCAACAATGCAGAGGGCTCCAACCTTATAGTACCACCACGCTTCTCAGATAGTGCACTGATAGCATTAAAGTCCCCAACCATAATCCATGGATGGAAAGGTGACATACTACGGACAAACCTGATATGGGACCACTAAGCTTGCTTACCACAAAAATCAGTAGGAGCATAAATGTTAGAGAAGAGGATAACCTCCCCCGTCTCAAAACTAGTAGCAAGCATAGACATAGTGGATTTAGAAGACATCCACCAAAGAGGTCAAATTTTCCGTGGATTCCAAAAATAAGCCACACCCCCAGAAGAACCATGAGCACCAATACATTGACACTCTCCGCTCCTCCACAGTCTAGGAGCCAAGCTAAACATACTCTCAATAGAAAACTTAGTTTCCTGTAGAAAAAATACATCAGGACCATGTTTGCGAACTAAATCATGAACCGCTTTTTGTCGAGGGCCGCTGTTCAAGCCCCTTACATTCCATGAAAGAACAATCATTTCAATGGGCTTGAAAAAAGAGAATCCAGAGTCTTTACCGACCTTCACTCCACCAAATTCTCACCTGTCAATTTTATCTTTTCCACATCCTTCTTCCTACTAGGTTTAGTAAATTTCTCTGTCCCCCCTTTCTTTATATCCTTTTGCAAGATGCCCAATTTTGGAGGCTTGGGCCTCTTAGCTGAATCCGAACCCGCATTCTGCCTAGGAAGAGAAGACTCCTCACTCACTGTTGGAACAATTGCCAGAGAAACCGGAGCCTCTGAAACCTCTGATGGTTGAACAGTGTCCGTGTGCATACCATAATCACCAAGAGGTTCCTTAGATGATTCCATAACAAGGTTTTCCTGAGCAAGCCCATCCGACCCCTGCCCCAGATTTAATAGACCAGGGTTCACTTCCTGTTGACTAAGATCGTCCAAAATCTCAAATTTGTTAAAAGTACCCTCATCTTGCCTTTCCTTAAAAGGTCTCTTTTGCCCCCTATTCCTATTCCGAGCCTTGACTGGCACAAAACCATCAGAACTAGCCTCCACATTAGAATCAACGCCCTTCCCCTTATCAGCCTTCGGAATGTTGCGAGAAGGCAATGAAGATTGGGGCTCCACGGGCTTATATCTTGGACATTTCCTCAGAAGATGGCCATATTCATGACATAGCCGGCAACAAAAAGGAAGGGTCTTGTAGTCCAACTACTGCACCCAAGAATATGAACCCGCACACATATCTATTGCATCGGGCAAAGGCCTACTTAGGTCAATTTCAACACAAATGTGTGCAAAAGTCAGTACCTTTTTACCTAAGGTTTGTGATGAGGTTCCCACTGATTTTCCAAGCAGCGAGGCTAGCAGGTGCAACACATCCTCCCGACAGCATTCCACTGGGAGACGAGGTAAACGAACCCACACTGGTACACGATTCGGAAGCTCCTCAGCAGGGTTAAATCTTGCATGCCATGGCTTGATAAACAACCCCACCTTATTATGAAAGTAAGGTCCTCCCTCAAAAACCTTGTTGCGGTCAGCAATGCAGTTAAAAGAGACCATAAAATAATTGTTAGCCAACATCATTATCTCCATTTCTCCCTCCGGCTCCCAAGTTCTCTGGGCCCAGAGCTCCAAAAACTGTAACGAAACCCTCATCCCCAAAAACTTGCAATATAATGAATGGTTTGAATAATACTCAATATCTTCAGTGATCATCTTCGATGGGACAACAAATTTTGGCCGTTCCTTACATCGCTCCAGACATCCATTAATCTTTGTGATTCGTGAACCAGAGGATTTCCCCGCACCATCAGCCCCAGAATCCAATGCAAATAGATTGTTATCATACATCGACATCCCTTGCTTCGGGGACTTTGAGCCAATAGCTGCTTTGAAATTCAGATCAGGATAAGCCCCAGACATCTCCCCCTTAGATAAGGCCATCAAACCCTAAGCAAAAGAACCAACCCGAGGGGCAATGAGGGGACGAGTCCCACTCCACACGCACCTCTCCAATCTTCACACAAACCAACCAAACCACCCCTCCCACACCCTCACCAGACGGGGGAAAATAAATAACACCAAAGTGAACCAGCGGCGGGCTCCTTCCCACCTCCACACAGGATGAAAAACGTCCCACTTCCACACAGCAGGAAAAAACTTCACCAGATCCAGAACCAAGCCCCGAGCACAGACAAAAATGCGCTGAAAACCGTCCCAGAGTGCACAAAAACCTTCAACAAAAGGGATCTCTTGCCAGCCGCCCACACCACATAGCAAAATGGGTCACAAAGATAAGACAGACACCCCCAAAAACCTCTAAATCCCCCTACCCAGACTGCGCAGAAGCAAAAAAAGACTAACACGAGCTAGGGCGCGGGTGCCCTAGCTCGGCCTTCGCAGAACCAGATGCGATCCATCATTTTCTATCTCTTGACATGATTGTTTGTAGTCATATTTGTAGATTTCATGTGAAAGATAAAAAGAACGAATTATATTGACACTACTTAGCAAAGAGATTACTATAAAATAATGTCTAAATCTTGAAATATTGAATACATACAAAGAAAAATTAAAGAAGCAAATACTCACCATGATCAATAGCAATCTAGAACTCCTAACTATAGCCTTTGGATAGCTATTGCACACCAAAAAGCCTACAACACAACAACAAATTCTTAAGATCAATTCATGTGGGTAAAATGAAACTTGGTTTAGGGAAATCAGGCAACACAGTAGGAATTTGAAACTAGAAGAAAAAGAAATAAGCATGATTATGTATTACTCACATTGATCAACAAAAACACAAATTGTGGCAAGATATCACGTGATTGGAAATCGTATATAGCACAAAATCTACAAAAAAAGAGACCAAATAAATTGAGTAGTGGAAAATGATTCCGACAAAAGCAAGTAAACAGAGCGTGAGCAAATATATCAATCAATTTTGGTACCAATATTGTTATAACTTGCAACTTCATGTATGGCTCTAACATTCATACACATATGCGTACATATAAGAATATGCATTAATATACATATACATATTTATATATACATATATGTAATAATGCAATTGCAATCTTGCAACTTCTAAGCAAATTCTGCACTAACAATTTGTAAACAACACAAAGTTTTCCAAACAAAAAGGTATTATGCTTTTTCTATTTGGTCCAAAAAACCAATGCACATTGTGCAACATAGAAGAACAGAATAATACTATGCCATGTCTATGTGCTATGGGAAGGGGCACTATGAAATGTAGTATGCAAGAAAAATTTGTGCTCTCAAGCCCTAAGGAGCACCAAATTTGCACTGTTGAAGGAATCTTTGTTGCCCCAACATCTAATTAGGAAGTTTTTGAAGGTCCATGAAAACTATGCTTTACCAAAAAAATTCATTAAAATTGTATATACAAAATTATAGTTCCCCTTCATACGATTTAAAACATAAGCCTAGCTTTCTAACACAGATCTTGGTGACTGATCACTAGTAACTCAAATAGATTAACAACGACCAACATCGATTGCTAGATAGCCACAGAGTTTTTCCAGTTCTGTGAAGCTGGCCAGTTTCTATAGTCTCTACTTTCTGACCATGAACACCATCTTGCCAAAGGTTTCTTCTTTATCACATTTGATTCCTGTAGCGAAACAAGGTTGATTACAAACGTTTACAAATAAGCAACCAAGTCCTTTTATATGTATAATTGCAAATATAAGTGAAATTTTCATTCAAATATGTAATTATCAACTTGAAAAAATATATTTGTTGAATGACATTGTAATAATATAGAGACAAAAGATAACAATAATCAAATACTTGCAAAGAATAGCACAAGGAAACAGACTTTGTGCATGACTATAATTGTAATCTAGTAGATCTTCTATACTTAACCAGAATAATTTTCTTGCAAGAAGAATAGGCCGTGATCATATAAAGTAGGGATAATAAAAAGAGTGAACTTACAAATTAAGGCCATAACTTGCTATAAACTTGATCTCCTATGTTCCCACGTACATAGCAAATGGTCTGAATGACAATTGCCACCTGAGAACAACAAAGCACCTATCAATCTTAATAATAAATAGAAAATATCTATAATAATGTATTCCAATTTCCAATGCTCAACGTTAGCACTAGTTTTAGACAAGGCATGTGAAATACTATGAACAATGCCACCTATCCACAAAGACATGTGTAGTGAAAACATGTGTATAGTAAAAAACATTAGTAATGCATAAGCCTATCACAATTAGGTATGCAACATTGATTTTTTTTACAATTTTCTCATTGGATGTTGGTATTTTCCTCATGTTTTGTCAATTTCTATTTTGTTTTTTAATTACAATTATTGCAGGAAGCTTTGCTATTGGAAATATTTCATGATTTTCTTGGTATAGTCCTTTCTTTGCATGCACTCTTCCTGGTGATGTGTGGCATTTTGAGCAGTACATTTTCATTTACTATTTGTGAGTTCTTGTTTATTGTGAGTAGACTGAAGTGCAACTTTCATTAGTGGCTTATGGTGTGAAGTTTTAAGGCTTTTGAGCAAAGTATTATTTGTGTTGTTTTTTCATTTGCTCAGATCCATGGTAAATCAGACATATCTTGAACATATAGAAATCCTTCAATGTCTATCACGGTTTCATGAATACACAATAAATTTGGACTGGAAAAATACAAAAAAAGCGCCAAATTATCAAAAGCCAATCATGAAATTGCAAAAACAAAAATTAATCCATAAGAAAATTGATTGATAGGGAACAACAGAGATTAAACCATTGCAAAATTGTAGAAAACAACTGAGACAATGAAACCTATATCTGTTGAGAGGGTTTATGTCTATTGTATTGGAAGCAAAAAATGAGCCATTTGTAAGCTCTTATATCTTTTACAATGTCATTTTTTAGTTTTTTACATGTTTTCATTTTATTTGTTAATGTCTATTGTTTGTTGATCTCTGCATCTTGTGTGTTAATCTCTACTCTTCCCTATCATTGAATGTTTTTATGGATTAGTCTCTGCTCTTGACTAGAAGACTTAACACCATAGTCCATTAATGCCATCTTCTCTGTTGGCCATTGTAAGGAAATCTATTAAATCAAAATGAAAATTAGGTCTAAGTAATTGGAAAATGTCTGGACATAAAATCATTAAATTTGTGTTTGTTGAAAGGTTTTATGTCTATTGTACGGGGAGTGAAAGACGAGGCGTTTGTAAGTTCGTATGTTTTTTACAGTGTCATTCTATATTTTTTTACATCTTTGCATTTTATGGTTTAATGTCTATCATTTGTTGTTGTTTTCATTTTGTGTGTTAATGTCTATTCTTTGCTATCCTTCATTGTTTTCATGAGCTAGTGTCTGTTGTTGAGTTAAAGACTTCACACCATAATTCATTAATGTTGATTACTCTGCTAACAATGACTAAGAATTAGGCCTGGGTTAGTACAAAATGTCTCTATATGAAATCAGCTCGGTAATTGACAATTTTTTTATTTCTATCGCAAATATTCCATAGCTTCCTAATGTTCTTCAATAGAGTCATGTCCTGGCACCGAGTGTTCCTCTCAATGTGTGCTATTTTGACAAGGCCTTTTAGTATTTCCTAGTCACTAATTTTCACTTATCATCAGTGGATTGAAATGCATACGACATTAATGGATCCTACGATCAAGTTTTAATATTGTTGAGAAAAGGATTATTTGCATCATCTAATCATTTCCACAAATTATTTAATGGCAATGAAATATGTAAAAAAATAGGCATTTCTAATTTCGTATATCCTTTACACTGTCTTTTCTATGTTGTCTAATCATTTGCTTAGATTGTTTGATGAGACTGGAACCTATTTCTCTTGAGTCTGAAACTTGCCCATTTAAAGATATCACACTATAATCCATAAATGTTGAGTTCCCTATTGTCCATCATTCACAATGCAAACAATTTATTCTTTGGTACACATGCATGCCAACTATAGTTCAACCTACTAAATGAAAATTAGATCTAGCCAAATGCAAAAGTTGTCACTATACAATCTGCAATATTTCATCAATATGTAATGATCTCTTGTTGGGGACACAAGTACTTATTTCAGACTACATTCATAATCTTCTATCTGGCTTCTTCATTGAATTCATTAGAAATGGAACTAATATTTTCTCTGCATGCATGCATGTGAGCTACATTTCAATTTATTAAATGAAAATGAGATTCAGGTCCAAATAGGGGCAAAGTGTGTCAATATAAAATCATTTCATCAACTCGTAATATTTTTGTCTATTGTTTGTTGTTCTCTGCATTTTATGGCCTAACATCTATTCTTTGTTGTCTTTGATTGCTTTTATGGGTTAGTTTTTGTTGTTGAGTTAAAGACTTAACACCATATTTCATTAATGTATTTCTCTGTTGGCCATGATTGAGAATGGAATTAGGTGTTTGTCTGCACCCATGCATGCTAGCTGCCCTTCAAACAATTAGATGAAAATGAGAATTGTTCCCATTGGAAATATAGTACTATTATTGTATGAGTCGAAGGATTTTCTTAGAGACATTAATCCATGTAAACAGTCAACAGTAGCAAAGAACAAAAATATTAAAAATACAAAAATAAAGCATTTGCAAATTGCTATATCTTCTAGACTATCATTTTATGTTTTATTTCTATGTCTCTCTCATAATTTTTTATGTCCTAATCTCAACTGCTCGGTTAAACACTTAAGACCACAATCCACTAATGTCAATTCCTATGTTAGTGATCACTAACAAAGGAATTAAACTAATGTTATCACCTCAATCTTGCATATTAAAATTGTCCATCAGGAATCGCACCCCAAATTTTTTTATAAAGTTTTGTCAATGTTTTGAGAAATATTTATTAAAAGCTAATTATTGATGTTTTTTGCAATTTTGTCATTGGCTACTAGTATTTTCCTCGTGGTTTTGTCATTCTCTAATTTGTTTTTAATAATAATTTTTGTAGGGAGCTTTGCTATTGGAAATATTTCATGAGTTTCTTGGTATAGTGGTGTCTTCGCATGCACTCTTCTTGGGGATGCGTGGTGTTTTAAGCGATACATTTGCATTTACTATTTGTGAATTCTCATTTATTGTAAGTAGACTGAAGTGCAGCCGTCATTAGTGGCTTATGGTGTCAAGTTTTAATTAGTGGCTTATGGTGTCAAGTTTTAACTCTATTGAGCAAAGTATTATTTGCATTGTTTGTTCATCTACTGATTTGCTCAGATTGTTTGATGAGGGTGAAATCGGTGCCTTTTGAGAGGGTTTATGTCTAGTATTTTGGAATTGAAAAATGAAGCATTTGTAAGTTCTTATATCTTTTACAGTGTCATTTTATAGTTTTTTGCATCTCTGCATTTTATGGGTTAATGCCTATTGTTTGCACTCATGCATTGCAACTGCACTTGAATTTATTAAATGAAAATAAAAATTAGGTCTAAGTAATTGGAAAATGTTTGGGTATAAAATCATTAAATTTGCGTTTGTTTAAAGGGTTTATGTCTATTGTATGGGAATTGTAAAATCCAAAGGTGTAAAATCTATGTGCCAATGTTTTCTGCACTTTGTTGCCTATCGATGCATTTGGTTCAAATCATGGCACTTAAATTTATCCTATTGTTCATGGAATTATTTTATTAAAAAGGATTTTGGGCTATTTTTTTCAAATTTTCTATTCAATTCAAGTTAATTGATTTCCATGAAACAAAAAAATTCATTGAAACATGTCTACCTATTCAAGCTATACCTAATGCTTTGTCTATTTCTTCAACCATGGGCATCATGCACATGTTCAAGAAATCATTGTGGATATCTCTAGTGGGTGAGTTACATTGTTTATAGTAGTTGACATGTCTGATTGGAAATTGGAATGCATGCTTGCATAGATTTTATTTACTATTAAGATTGATAAACACCTTGATAATAGAAGCAATAGCTTACTGCTACAAGGCAATCAATAGATGTAGCTAGGAAAGTCAAAAATCACTTCAAGCAAATATGATTTTATTGTTCATGATTCTTTTTTTTAATAAAAGGGGCAAAAACTTTATTGAATATCATAAACCAACATTACAACCAAGTCAAGGGCAAAAGCCCGAAAAGAAAAAAGACATAAACAAAACCAAAAACCAAGTCATTCAACACCTCCACTATCCTCAGCGAGAACCCTCTCCAAATCCGGCCTAAGCTCTTGAGGGATTTGAGCCCAATCATCAATCTTCCAATCCTCCAAATGTTCTAAAGCCCACTTGGCCAGACAATCAGCAGTCTCGTTCCATTCACGTGGAATATGGACAGAGGACACCCTTTCCATAAGAGTACCAATCTGCAAAATATGTTGCACCAGAACTGCCAACTGCCAATTCACATCTGACGTCCTCCCTTGATTGAGTAAATTAATAAGAACCTATGAATCAGATTCACAAATAACCCTATGCCACCCTAGCTCATAGGCCTTCTCCAAGGCATAAAGAATTGCCCAACCTTCCATAAGGTTGATAGTCTGCATCCCCTTATGAATGGAAAAGAGGAAAACCACTGAGCCAGAAGAATCCCTGCCTACCCCACCAACTCCAACGGGGCCAGGATTTCCCCTAGAAGAACCATCAGTATTAACCTTCAAGGTTCCCACAAGGGGAGGTTGTTAGTTCCCCTGCCTCTGGACATGCTACCTCACCCGCCTGCCTTTCTAGCCACAAGACGCAATAGGGGTTAACCCCTGGATGCCCAACCAGGCCACCAACTCCGCATCTTTCTTCTCCAGTGGCAACGCCATATCCCCCTTGGCTTGAATAGTCTCCTGAATCATCCCAAGAACTCCAAACCACACCTGCTGAACCTACAATAATTCCCCTATGAAAATCCTCCTATTCCTTTCCAGCCAAATTTGCCACAACAAGAAAATAGGTCCTGCCTGCCATGCATCCTGCAAAAAGGAGGCCCTCGAGGGAGGTCTACCCAAGCTAGACCAAAAATCCACTGAGAAAGCATGAACACAAGGACTGTTCCAAACACTCCACCAAGAATGCCAGAGCTGCAAGGCGAAAGGACACCAAAAAAAAGATGTGAAGAGTCCTCTTCACCTTTGCCACACAACACACACTTAGACGGGCCCTGAAACCCGCGTTTCTGGATATTGTCCCAAGTCAGACACTTGTTCCAAGCCAAAATCTAGGCAAAGCAATTACACTTCAGCCAAGAAAACTTATTCCAAACCTTCTTCCACCAAGGAACTTCCTCCCCCACAAACCTTTGAGAAAAAAGACTTTGATAACCCAACGCAACTGTGTAGTGACCTTTCCGATTAGGAGACCAAGCAAGGATATCCCTGTCCCTGAGAGGATTGCACTGTTTGCCCAAGAGAATATTATGCAGAATCCTACATTCCTCCACCAAACGAATCACTGGCCACTCCTCAGGAGTCTTCCACCTAGCACCCACAAGTTGATCCTGAAGAGAAAGCACCTTAAAATCACTTACCCTCGTCCAGCCAACATCACTGAAACTCCTACTCAGGGCCACCAAGTCAGGGAATTGAGTGAGGATGGGAGGATGACCATCCCAAGAGTCATACCAAAACTGAACCTCCATCCCACACCTACAGATCCAAAATAAGCCATCCTTGACGAGCGCAACACCCTTCTTGAGAGTAGCCCAAATAGCCGAACCCTTACCAAACAAGGGGTAGCGGGGGATATCTTCCCCAAGAATACCCTGAAAGTACTTATAGGAAAGGGTCC
The DNA here is from genome assembly GCA_007258455.2 of Sequoia sempervirens. Taxonomy (NCBI): domain Eukaryota; kingdom Viridiplantae; phylum Streptophyta; class Pinopsida; order Cupressales; family Cupressaceae; genus Sequoia; species Sequoia sempervirens. The sequence continues at coordinate 38,289 of VDFB02371959.1, forward strand.
TAGCCCAAATCCTATCCTTCTCTGTGCACCATCTCCAATAAAGTTTAGCCACCAATGCCATCCTTGCTAGTGAGGAATGCCTCAACCCCAAACCACCAAGCTGCTTGGGACAACAAACCATATCCCATCTAACCAGACTCCATTTGGAAGACATCAAACTACCAGCCCATAAAAACTATCTTTCCAAAGAGTCCAATTCCATAACAAAGCCTTTCAGGGCCACCTAAAGCATACACTGATAAATGGGAAGAGCTTGGACCACAAACTTCAGCAACTGAACCTGCCCAACAAAGGACAACCAACGATTGGTCCAGTGAGTAACCTTCAATTGAAATTTATCCAAGATAGGCAGCCACGACTCCTTTGTTAATCTGCACACCACGACGGGAACCCCAAGGTAAGATAGAGGAAGAGTCCCAATTTGAAATCATAGAAGCTGAGCAATTCTCCACTGGATAGGATCCAGAGTATTAAAGAAATAGATGGAAGACTTGTCCTCATTAATTGATTGACCTGAAGCCTCAAGATACATATCCAACACCCTGCGAATATTTGTTGCCTCCCGAATAGTGGCCACTCCCATCAAGATAGTATCATCCACAAATTGCAAGTGGGATTGAGGGGGTAAATCACCTCCCCACCGCCACCCCTGAATAAGGCCCAGATCCACCTGACGTCTCAGAAGGCGACCCAAGCCTTCCACCAGCAGAATAAATAGGTAAGGGGAAAAAGGGTCACCTTGCCTTATCCCACGAGAGGCTTCAAACAACTCTAAATGCTCCCCATTAGTTAAAACAGAAAAATAAACTGACGTGATGCAACTCGTGACCCATTGAATCCAATCATCTCTAAATCCAAAAGTAGCCAGGACCTTCTGAAGAAAAGAGCATCGAACTCTGTCATACGCCTTTGCCATATCCAGCTTGATAAACATAGCCTTTTTTCTAGAAATAGCCATAGAATGGATGGTCTCAGTAGCTATAACAATACCATCCAAAATCTGTCTACCCTCCACAAAACCACTTTGCTCCTCAAAAATGAGTAACTGCAACCACTTTTTCAACCTATTAGCAATTAGCTTTGAAATAATCTTATACACCACATTGCAAAGGGATATAGGCTGAAATTGACTCAGCCTATCCGCTCCATCACACTTGGGAATAAGCGCCAGAAAGGTGGAATTCATGGCCTTTAATATTTGCTTAATTTCGCTGCGACTCTTTGACCACTTCTAATAAATCAAGTCTATAATCTCCCAAAACTCTTGGAAGAATTCAATAGGGAAACCATCAGGGCCAGGGGATTTTCCTTTCTTCATCTGAAACACCGTCCCCTCCAACTCTTCAGGAGTGATCTCACCCATAAGATCCTCCCTCATCTCCCTAGACACCAAATGAGGGATGCACAAGAGGACCTGAGCTTCCTCCACCGAGTTCCCCTGCAAATCCTCCCTGAACAGGGAAGAAAAATAATGAACAGCTTCATCATAAATACTCTGAAAGGAGTTTAGAGTCTCTCCCCTATCCGAGATCAAAACAAGAATAGAATTACCATGCCTCTACGCCTTTATCGAATTAAAGAAGAAAGCAAAAAATTTATCCCCCTCTCGAAGCCAATCAATACGGGCTTTTTGTTTCCAAAAGATCTCATCCCGCAATTCCCATTCCTCCAAAACTTTCAAAGCCCTAGATTCTTCCTGCATCAAAGACTCAGACACCCCATTCTCCCTCATCACCCTTGTAATACCATCCAGCTTAGCTTGTGCATCAACCTTGGCTTTAAAAACATTCCCACAACATTGCTTATTCCAACGCTTAAGCTTATACTTAACAAACTAAAGCAGCTTAGTAAAAACATACATTGCCCTGCCAAAAGTTGGTCTACCCTCCCGCCACCACTAAGCCACATAATCATGGAGATCAGGGTCACGTAACCACATAAGCTGGAATTTGAATGAGGGCTTGTAGGGCCGCCCAGCCGAGATGATAGAAAGCTTTATAGGCCAATGGTCCAAGCCCCTCCAGTCCAAAATCTCTGAGCTAGAGGACCACCTATCACCCACCCAAAAGCAAGAAACCATAAACCGATCCAGTCGCTTTGTGATGCAGTTTTCACCAGTCCTCCGATTGTTCGAGGTAAATAGACCATTGCTAGGCCTGATATCAACAAGATTCAAAGCAAAAATATTATCCTGCAATAGGAGAGTAGAAGCCTCCAACCTCGTAGTACCACCCCACTTCTCAGCAATCTCAATGATAGCATTGAAGTCACCCCCAATAATCCATGGAAGGTAAGGATCCATACTTTGTACATAACGAATGTTCGACCACAACAGATGCTTGCCCTGCATATCCATAGGCACATAAATGTTGGAAAAAAGAACCGACTCCCCCGATTCATAACAAGAGGCCACCATAGAGATAGAGGACTTGAAGGATATCCACCACTTGGGGAAAATCTTCTAAGGGTTCCATAAGCAAGCCACCCCTCCAGAGGATCCTTGAGCACCAATGCATTGGCATTCACCTTTCATCCACAGCTTGGGAATTATACCCATCATACCATCCACATAAAGCTTAGTCTCCTGCAAAAAAAGAATATCAGGAGACTGACCTCTAACCAAATTCTGAACAACTTTTTTTCTAGGGCCATTGTTCAAGCCCCTAACATTCCATGATAGAACAATCATTTCAAAGGGCTTGAGAAGTGAGAATCCAAAGTCTTGAATGACCCTGATTCCACCAAATTTTCCCTATCAATTTAATCTTCTCCATATCCTTTTTCCTCCCCAACTTAACGACTTTCTCTGCCCCTCCTTTCTTAAGATCTTTTTGCAAGATACCCAAATGAGGAGACAGCTTATTGTTTTTCCCCCCTCCAAACCTGTTCTCCGCACAGGACGAGACAAAGCCTCACTGTCCTTCCCCACTACACCGCCTAATTCTTTTTAAGCCTCCATCTTTAGATTTGATTCCAAATGCAAGGTTCCAACCTCTCGTGGAGCAGGAGAGACCCTGGGGCTGATCCCCTCTTGTCCATAGCCTCCCCCATTTGGCTTAGCACCCTGTAAGCCCAAACCCACCACCTGATGGTATGTCTGCTCCAGCTCAACCTTTTGCCCCTGCTGTTCATAACCCAAAATTCCTTTATCCAAATCAACCAAACTTGGATTCACTTCCTGCTGGCTAAGACCCTCCAAAACCTCAAATCTATTAAAAGTATCCTCATCTTGCCTCTCTTTCATAGTCCTTTTTTGCCCCTTATTTCTGTTTCGAGATTTGACGGGAATATAGCCATCCTCCCCGGTACCACCACCTTGAATAGAACCCTTGCCCTTATCCACCCTAGGTGGATTGTCGGGGGGCTGTGAAGAGTTAGTCTCCAAAGGCTTAGCCCTTGGGCATCTACGTTGTAAGTGGCCATACTCATGACACAAGCGACATCTAAAAGGTAAGGTCTCATAGTCAAGCTGTTGAACCCATGAGTAAGAACCTGCACACACTTCTAAAGAGTCTGGTAAAGGTTTACTTAAATCAATTTCCACATAGAACCAGGCAAATGTCATTACCTTTTTGAACTGCATCTGTTGTGAAGAACCCACAGGTTTACCAAGCATTGAAGCTAGTAAATGCAAAACATCATCACACCAACACTCGATCGGGAGCCTCGACAATCAAACCCAGACTATAACCCGACTAGGAATCTCCTCGGTCGGATTGAAGCCCGCATGCCATGGCTTGATAAATAAGCCCACCTGATTGTAAAAATAAGGGCCTCCTTCAAAAACCTTGATCCTATCTGCCATGCAGTCAAACGTAACCATAAAATAGTTATTTTCTAGGAGCCTAATCTCCATCTCTCCCTCTGGAAACTAAGTCCTCTGGGCCCAGGCCTCTAAAAATTCAAGTGAAATCTTCAATCCCAAAAATTTTCAATACAGTGAGTGATGTGAGTAGTACTCAATATCTTCTGCGAGCATCTCCATCGGGATCACAACATTCAGCCTCTCTTTGCACCTTTCTAGGCATCCGTTAATCTTTGGAAACTGAAACCCTCCTGTCGGTCCCATCACATTCATATCCAAATTATGAGAAAATAAATTATTATCATAAAGTCATGACCCATGAGGCAAGGGTTTCGAACCAAAAGCAAAACAAAAATCCAACTTGGTTCCAAACCCCGACGACTCCCCATGCTCCATTGAAGAAAAGAAAAGAAAACTCTGCTACACAACCAATCCCTCAAAAAACTTAGGGTCATTAAATCCCACACCAGGTTTAGCACCCCACACACCCCCACCAACAAGGAGAAGCACGCAAGAAAAGACCCCACAGCTCCACCCTACGCCAACCACGAAACCCAACACACACCGGCTCAAACACCACTCCTCCCAACACCACAACACCCTAAACCCCAACCCACAGCCTAGGCCAAGCAAAGGCAGGCGCCGAGAGACACCTGTCCACCCTACCATAGCACCCAAGCCCAAACGCCACCTCCTCCAGCAAAAAACTCCGACGTCACCAACCCAAAACCGACCAAGACAATCATGCCACCAAAGGAACCACAGACCAACCAGAAACCCGCAGAACGATCGTCCAACAACTAGCCATAAAACCCCAAACGACAAAGAACACCCCCCATAGCGCACCAGCACGAAGGACAGAAGAATGAGCCAGGGCACGGGCGCCCTAGCTCGGCTCGCACAAAACGAAAACGCCATCTATTGTACTCTCTTCTTGGAGATAGTCAGGCCATAGGTTTTTGTTGCTCGTGATTCTAGCTACCTTTTTGAGATGCAATTTTCCAACATTTGAAGAAGTAACACCAATGGTCAGATCCATGTGAACAGGGGAACTATGTCCCATAGTATAATCCTATAAAAAGCATAAGAAGACTAAATGAGCAAATTCAGGAAAAGACACGACATTGTCCATTGTAGCTTTAATCTTAGTGTCCATACCTCACACGATCCAGGGTACATTTAAAAATGAATATATAAGACGAAATAATTAAAATCTTACTCACATCTTAGTTGAAATTTCCAATGCCTATCTCTACTTCCTGAACAACACACATTGCCATAGACGTAAATTCTTGCACAATTTCAGTTTCTCTATCTATAGTTAGCTTCAAAATCGGCTCAAAGAAAGGGTCACAAACATATACTATAATGCATTATATGCAATTGTTTAGCTATTTAAAAATAAATGGAATTACAATTTACCTGAAGGAAAATTTATGATGTTTATCAGTCACACAAGGAAAATAATAGCCAGATATTTGATCAATATATTTAACTGTCTATCTTCTATTTTTTACACATCTCTAGCCACAATATTTGCAAATGCATAAACTGGTTCAAAGCATACCTCTACACATTGTTGTAGCAATATACCAATTTGTATAACGGAGGTAAGATGCCAAACAATAAATAATTGACATCAATTCCTGCAAAATCAATAACCACTGGAAAACACACTGTGCCATGTTTCTAAATAAGAGGGTGTGGAACACTACACATGTATTTGGCACGTGGTTATAGAAAATGTACATTCTACACCAATTTTATTCAACAACTTCTGAAACTTTCCCCCATATAGTTTCTTTGTTTCAACAAATAATACTATTCAATAATTGTTTCACGCACATATGCATAAACAATAGACCCATGCCTTCGACGGTCATATATACACATATATATACATAGACATATATATATACACACACAATTATATGTGCACTTACACACACACACACACGCGCACACACACACACACACACACATATATATATATGTATGTATGTATACATATGCATACATACATATATATGTGTGTGTGCATATATATATATGCATAAACAATAGGCCCATGCCTTCGACGGTCATATATACACATATATATAGATACACATATATATACATAGACACATATATACACACACACAATTATATGTGCACTTACATACACATATATAAATGTATGTATACATATGCATGCATACATATATATGTGTGTGTGCATAATATATATATATGCATTATATATATATATATATACATATATATATATATATATATATATATGCATGTGTATATATATACATGTGTATATATATACATATATATGTATATATGTGTATATATACATGTATATACACATGTGTATATATATATATACATATATATACATGTATGCATATATATGTGTGTATATATATATGCGCATATATATATATATACATAAATGTAAAAAACATATGCATTGATATATACATATCTACACATACATACATATATATAGAAATATATATATGTACCTAAATATACTTGTATATATATGCCCATACATATATACATGTGGTAAACAATACAAATAATCTTTTGCTTGACAGGATTGAAGCTCTACACCATAATTCATAAATGAAAATCATACCTCAATAAATGCAAAATATAGTGCACACATGCATATATAAACACATGTACACACACACACACACACACACACACACACACATATATATATGCATAAACATATATATCTATATGCACACACACACACACATATATATACATACATATAAATACATACATATATGTATGTATGCATATTTATATATATACATACATACATATATGCATAAGATCCTTTTCCTTGAAATGCATAAAATTTAACAGTGCAATCCATTAATGGCAATTGCACTTCAATCTATTTACAATAACTCAAACTCAAGTCAAAATAAATTTGAAATGCGATCATACACACAACATGCAAGCCACTGTTCACAATGCCACATGTCAACAAGAACATTTGCACCAATGACACATGCATAGCAACAAATCATTAGGAAAACAATGTTTTTTTTCCTTGCGTTGCTCTCAATAATAAATTGCAACTGCAGAATACACAAAACCAACAAACAACACACCATTTGCCAATGACAAAACAAACCAAAAAAAACACAAACTTCATTTGAACAGATCCAAATAGAAACCATTAGAAGAAGTCTTATCTGTACAAAATATTCATGACATGCATGGTTGAAACATCAATGGTACATCAGTTATATCATGTACAGATAAACATCTTCCAACGTCTTTCACTGTTTCATGTACACACAATTCATTTGAATTGAAAAAATATAGATTGCAAAAAAATAACATAAGCTTCATTTTAAGACTTTTGGCATTGAAACATCCACACTAGATGAAAACATCACTGAAACATTAAATCCTATGAAGAAATTGGGAAAACAGGAATCAACTAATGAAAACACTCATCGATAAAGAACACCAAAGATTAAATCATTGCAAAAGGTTAAAAAGTTCCAAGATCACAGTATAAAATATATAGGAACTTACAACCGCCTCCTCTATCACTGCCAACACGACAAGTATAAACCCTCTCAACAGACACAAATTTCACCCCCATCAAACAATCTGAGCAAATGAATATGGATACACACACACACACACACACACACACATATATATATGTATATATACTCATATATACATACATACATATATATATATGTACATATATATATGTATATATGCTCATATATACATATACATATACATATATATGTATGTGTATGTGCTAAACAACGCAAATAGTCTTTTGCTTGAGAGTCTCAAAACTCAACACCATAATCCATTAATGCCAACTGCACTTGAATCTATTCATAATAAATGAAAATCAAACCTAGATAAATGCAAAATGCAGAACACACATACATATATATACATATAGATATATGTACATACATACATACATATATATACATATGTACATATAGAAAAATACACACACACACACACACATATATATTTGTATATATATGTTTTTGCAATTTCCTCATTAACTTTTGGCATTTTGGTCATGCTTTTGTATTTGTCCAATCCAAATTAATTGTCTATTCATGAAAGAGTGATAGACAGACTTAAAACTTCACACCATAAGCCACTAATGACGGTTGCACTTCAATCTACTCACAATAAATGAGAACTTGCAAATAGTGAATGCAAATGTACTACTCAAAATGCCACGTGCCCCTAGGGACAGTGAATGTGAAGACACGACTATACCAAGAAACTCATGAAATATATGCACACACACACATATATGTATGTATGTATATATACTCGTATATACATATACATACATACATATATATGTGCGTGTGTACTAAACAACACAAATAGTCCTTTGCTTGAGAGTCTCAATATTCAACACCATAATACATTAATAGCAACCGCACTTGAATCTATTCACAACAAATGAAAATCAGACCTAGGTAAATGCAAAATGCATAACACACACACACACACACACAGAGATATATATATATATACGTACATATAGATATATGTACATACATATATATATGCACACACACACACACATATATGCATACACATGTATACATATGTACATATACAAATATAATATATATGTTTTGCAATTTCCTCATTGACTTTTGGCATTTTGGTCATGGTTTTGTATTTTTCCAATCCAAATTAATTGTTTATTCATGAAAGAGTGATAGACCGACTTAAAAATTGATATTGTAAGCCACTAATGATGGTTGCACTTTAGTCTACTCACAAATAGTAAATGCAAATGTATTGCTTAGAACGCCACACGTCCCCCATGAAGAGTGCATGCGAAGACACCACTATACCAAGAAACTCATGAAATATTTCCAATAGCAAAACTCCCCACAACAATTATTATTAAAAAACAAATTAGAAAATGACAAAACCACAAGGAAAATACAAGCAGCCAATGACAAAATTGCTAAAAAAACATCGATAATTAGCTTTTAATAAATATTTCCCAAAACATCAACAAAGTTTTATAAAAAAATTTGGGGTGCTATTCCTGATGGACAATTTTAATATGCAATATTGTGGTGATGACATTATCTCCTCACCTATATGGTAGAGACTTAAAACTACATAATGACAAAACCACGAGGAAAATACCAGCAACCAAAGAGAAAACTACAAGAAAAATCAATAATTTGCTTTTAATTCCAGCCACAGAATGTACACTAACAAATTTTGCACTTATAGTGAAGACAATAACAACAATGAAAATTTGAAGATGGTAGTTATAATAGCGAAGAGATGAACATCAAATCTATAAATGAAGTTTACCAAATGGAATGATCATATTTAATAGAGGATTGAAAAATGAGATTGAATAAGACAATGTGCAAAGGCAAGCTGCTCATTCACTAAATGGAAAACGTAAGAAGGATGCGAAAGAAAAGTGAGTGAAAAAATAGAAATATGTAAAAGATGTCTACAGAGAATAACACAATATGGGAAAGTTAACTAAAACAAAGAGACAATGAAGTGGAAAAAGGGGCCAGCCAAGTGAAAAAGGAGAAAAAATAAATTGAAGAGTTAATCGAAAAAAAAATAGAGAATAAAAAAATTAAGTAAGAAGGAAATTGTGTCAAGCTCTTGAAAAAAAAACTTTTTTCCCTTTTTTTTAAAGACGGGGTAAAATTTTTATTCAATCAGAACCAGAGTACAAAGCAAAGGCCAAAGGTCCACCAAAAAAGAACACCACCAGACCAACCAGCAACAACACTACCTATTCATGTCCTCCACTAATAACCTCTCCAGGGTCTCAAGATAATTAGAAGAAAGCTCATCCTTTCCACTGATATCCCAGCCATCCACATTCTCAGAGGCCCACTTCGCTAGACAATCGGCCACTTTGTTCCACTCTCTAGGGATATGACAAAAGGAGACAGAATCCAAGGAGCTGCAAAGACTCAAAATCTGTTTGCCCACAAAAGCCAATTGTCAACTAACATCATCCAACCTTTGGTTGTTCAACAAATCCACAACAATCTGAGAATCCGACTCACAGATGATCCTCCTCCAGCCTAAAGAGCATCCACGCTCAACAACAATCTTAATAGCAAGGGCCTCCATCAAATTATTAGAATGCTGCCCTTTGTAACTAGAGAAGACAAAAACCACACCACCATCATTACCTCTACCAATACCCCCCACACCAGCATGACCAGGGTTCCCACGAGAAGAACCATCACTATTAATCTTTAGGACCCCCACTAGGGGAGGCATCCACCTCCCATCACGACAAACCCGTTGCCGAACTTGACGGGGCCTTCTGCCAGCAAAGCAACCCCGACTACTATCCCCCAAGCTCAAATTCCACACAATATCAAGATCACCAGGATCAAGATTTTTAGACATGTCACACTTAGCCGAAATAGTCTCCTGAAGCCTGCTAATTATCTTCTTCCATAATTGAAGATTTCCCAAATTGGAACCACAAAAACTCTACGGTTCCTCTCCAACCAAAGGTTCCAAAGAATGAAAATAGGCCCAATAGACCAGGCCACCTGAAGGAAAGGAGTCTTTGCTGGTGGTCTGCCCAAACTTTCCCAAAAGTTAATAAAGGAGGTAGCATGAATACAGCCATGATGCCAAGCCTCCCACCATCTGTGCCATAACTTTCTAGAGTAAGGGCAAAGAAAGAACAAGTGGGAGGTACACTCCTCACTGTGAGAACAAAGAAGGCAAATAGAGGGTCCCTGAAAGCCACGTTTGCGAAGATTTTCCCAAGTGAGGCACTTCCTCTGAGCAACCAACCATAAGAAAAAATTGCATTTGGGCCAAGAGAAGTTGTCCCAAACCTTCTTCCACCAGTGCACCTCAGCAGGACCATATAAGTTCCTGTCAAGCATAGCATAGCCTTGGGCAACAGTAAATTTATCTTTTGGACTAGGATTCCAAGCCAGAACATCCCTCCCATTAAGGGAGGTGCAGAGCCTAGCCTCCAAAACTCTAGAAAGAACAACATGATCCTCATCAGAACCACCCACGGGCCACTCCTGTGGGTCCTTCCAGCAAGCCACCATCGCCTGCCCAATACGCTTGACAGTTTTAAAATGCTCCACCTTAATCCAACCGGCCTCAGAAAAAATATGGCAAAGCGGCTGAAGCTGAGGAAAACTAGAAAGAATGGGAGGGTGGCCATCCCAAGAGTCCTACCAAAACAAAACATCAAAGCCTCTATTATAGATCCAGAAGAGGCCCTCCATAATTAGCTGAGCACCCTTCTTAAGGGTATCCCAAATACATGAACCTTTACCCAACAAAGGAAGACGCGGCACATCGAGGTAATCAGCACCAGGAAGATACTTGTGGGCCAGAATCTTATCCCAATCCTAATCTTGATTGTTGCACCACCTCCAGTACAGCTTGGCAGCCAAGGCAGTGATAGCAAGAACCATAGACCTAAGACCAAGGCCCCCAGCATGCTTCGGCCTGCAAATAGACTCCCACTTGACTAAGCTCCACTTTGAGGAAAGAAGGTTGCTAGACCAAAGAAATTGTCGAGACAAAGCATCAAATTCCCGCACAAAGGTGGATGGGGGAATCTGCACACAACACCTATAAATGGGGAGAGACTGCACCATAGTCTTAAGAAGAATCATTCTCCCAGCAGAAGATAGCCATTTGTAAGTTCAATTGCTAACCCTACTTCGAAATTTATCCAAAATTCCCTGCCAATAATCTCTCCACTGGGCTCCCAAGCCAAAGGGATCCCAAGGTACATCAAGGGAAGAGAACCGATCTGAAATCTAAGGATCCTAGCAATCCTACTCTGAATAAGCTGAGGAGTATTAAAGAAGTAAATGGAAGATTTGTCATCGTTAATACACTGACCAGAAGCCTTCAGATAGATGTCTAAGGCTCGCCTGAAGTTCACCGCCTCACCAATTCTAGCCAAGCCCATTAGCCCAGTATCATCCACAAACTGAAGATGAGAGTAGGAAGGGAGAAGGTTGTTCCAGCTCCAACCACGGATAAGACCCTGTCTCACTTGAGATTTAATAAATCTTCCAAGACCCTCTGCCATGATAATGAATAAGTAAGGGGATAAAGGATCCCCTTGCCGGAGTACCTGAGAAGCACTAAACAAATCTGAAGGTTCCCCATTAATGAGAACTGAGAATGAGGCAGAGGTCACACAACTAAGAACCCGGTTCACCCATTCCACAGCAAAGCCAAAAGCCAAGAGAGTTTTCTGTAAGAACTCCCAGCTCACCCGATCATAAGCTTTAGACATGTCAAGTTTAATAAACATAGCCTTCTCCTTAGAGTTAGCCATAGAATGAATAGCTTCCATGGCTATCACAACACCATCCAAAATTTGTCTCCCTTCAACAAAACCACCCTGTTCAGCCGAGATCAAAGAACCAAGGAGTGGTTTGAGTCTCTCAACAATCAATTTGGTAATGATCTTGTAAACAACATTACATAACGCAATAGGCCTGAATTGAGCTAACCGATTAGCTCCTTCCAACTTAGGTATGAGGGCCAAGAAGGTAGAATTCATCGACTTGAGCATCTGTTTGTTCCTAAGTGATTCCTAAACCACCTCAAGGAGATCAAACTTTATAATTTCCCAGAACTCTTGAAAAAACTCAATCGAAAACCCATCTGAACCAGGGGCCTTACCTTTTTTCATATTAAATACCACTTTCTCCAACTCAGGTAACAAGATGGGACATAAGAGAGCCTCATTCATCTCAACAGAGACCAGGTGGGGAATACAATCCATGATGGCCTGCTCCTCAGCCCAAGCAGCAAGATTCTCCCTAGAAAAGAGGTTTGAAAAATAATTGACTGCCTCCCTGGAAATATCAACATAGGACGAGAGTTGAGCCCCATCCTGCGAAACAAGAGAGGAGATAGAATTTCCCTGTCTTTGAGCCTTAACCGAATTATGAAAGAAAGCGGTGTTCCTATCCCCCTCCTAAAGCCAATCAATACGAGATTTTTGCTTCCAGAAGATCTCTTCCCAAAGTTCCCACTCTTCTAAACCCTTTAGAGCCAAGGACTCAGCCATACTAAGGGCAGAGGTCAACCCCTGATCCTGAATCTTATGAGTGATAGTATCCAACTTGGACTGGGCAACCATCTTCTGAGCTTGAAGGTTCCCAAAACATTGTTTATTCCATCTCTTAAGTCTGAACTTCACATGCTGAAGCTGCTTACTAAAAGTGAACATGGCTGTCCCATGAGAAGGCATCCCCTCATGCCACTAGTCCAGCATAAGATCCTGAAGAGACGGATCTCTTAACCACATCAATTGGAATTTGAAAGAGGGATTTTTGGTGACACCATAAGCGGTGACAGAAAGCTTGATGGGCCAGTGATCAGAGCCCCTCCAATCAAGAATTTCAGAAATGGTAATCAACCTACTATTCAACCAATAACAGGAGACAAGAAATCTATCAAGCCTTTCAGAGATAGCCTCCACACCACATCTCCTATTATTCCAGGTAAAGACACCATTGGAAGGCTTCACATCAATGAGATTCAAGGAACCAATCATATCCTTGAGAAGATTTGTAGAAGGGTCCAACCTGGCTAACCCACCACGTTTTTCATCTAAGCAAGTAACAGCATTAAAATCACCAGCCATAATCCATGGGAGAAACGGGTCCAAGGCCCGGATGAAACAAATGTGAGCCCAGAGATTTAACTTACCAGAAAGATCAGTAGGAGCATAAATATTGGATAAGAGACACCTTTCTCTAGTAACAAAACTAGAAGCAACCAGAGAAATGGAAGACCGACTAGACATCCAACATAAGGGGGAAACTTTCCTCAGGTTCCATAAGCAAGCCACACCCCCTGCACTGTTCAAAGCACCTACCCCATGCCAATTGCCTTGGGGCCAGATACACGAAGCACAATTTGCCAGCCCATCAACAGTAAGCTTAGTTTCCTGGATAAAGACCACATCCGGTGACTGAGATTCAATTAATCTGTGAACAGCCTTTTGTCTAGGGATGCTGTTCAACCCCCTTACATTCCAAGATAAAACAATCATTTATGGGGGTGGGAGAAATGGGAATCAATGGGCTTCACAGACCCAGACTCAACCAAAGTATCACCCATAAGCTTAACCTTCTCTTGATCAGTCTTCCTTCCACTCTTTGACGGTTTATCAAGAGGCCCCTTTTTAAAGGATTTCTGCTGTAAGCCTAATGTAGGAGGAGCTTTGTTACCCCTCACAGGATCTGAGGCCCCCTTAGGAGCAGGGGGATCAGGAACCACCGCAACAGAGTCCTTCGGAGTCTGTGACCCCTGCAGAACCCCGAAATCCTGAGCATGAGCCGAAGAATCCATAGCCTTCTGATCCTTCTGATGAACCCCTGGAGATAGAATTTGATCCTCTTTCCTTGCATCATCATCCTGAACATCTTGCAGACCCTTAGCCCCAGAAGAGAGCTCAACTGGAATACCCTCCTCCTGGGTCAAATCATCAAGAACCTCAAACCTGTTAAAGTTGCCTTCATTCTGCCTATCCATCCAAGATCTCTTCCTGCCCTTGCCTTTGTTATGGGACTTGACCGGAATAAAACCCTCATTATCCACAGGTTCATTAGACATTGGAGCCTTTCCCTTGTCCCCCCTGGGAGGCCCAGAAGCAGCCAAGGGGGAGGGTTTAAATCTAGGGCATTTGCGGTGTAAATGTCCATATTCATGACAAATTCTGCATCTAAAGGGTAGGGTCTCATAATCCAGCTGTTGGATCCAAGAAGAAGATCCCATGCGAATTTCCATAGAGTCTGGTAATGGATTATTTAAATCAACTTCAACACAAATGCGAGCAAAAGAAATTACCTTACGGTCTTGAGTTTGGGAAGCCGATCCCACAGGTTTTCCAAGAAGCAAAGAGATTGAGTGGAGAATATCCTCCCTCCAAAATTCCAATGGAAGCCTCGGCAAACGAACCCACATAGGAACCCGCGAAGGGATCTCTTCAGCAGAGTTGAATCCCATGTGCCAAGGTTTGATGAAGAGCCCTACCTGGTTAAAGAAATAAGGACCTCCTTCGAAAGCCCTATTCCTGTCGGACATGCTTGAAAAGATAACCAAAAAATAGTTATTAGCTGCCAGAATAATCTCCATATCACCTTCAGGGTTCCAAACCCTATGTGCCCAAGAATCCAAAACAGGTAGAGATAAACGAAGGCCCAAAAATTTGCAAATAAGTGCATGATTGCCCTAATATTCAACATCCTCCGAAACTTGCTCAGGTTGAATAACCAAAACTGGATGATCCTCGGATCTCTCCAAACAACCGTTTACTTTTTTAATTTGAAAATTCCCTTTTGAAGAGGAGACTCCATCCCCAGAATGGGGTTTCCCCATCTGATCTAGACCACTGGCATGCAGCGAAGAAGAGGGCTCAACCATTTCCAAATCACCAGAAGAAACCATAAACAAAACAAAATCTCATTTTTCCATGGGCCAAAAGCACAAGCACAAGCAAGAAGAGAGAAGACAGGGTAGGAGACCCCATGCCCCAGATACCCAAGCACCACCCGCCAAGGACAAAACCGGCACAAAAGAAACGCAGAAGAAACCAGAAAAGAGATACCCAACAGTCCAAACGCGAGCCAAAGCCCCCACTTCAACCCACGTACCCCAGGAAACCAGCCAACACCCCCCAGACGCAGCAAAACGAGCTCAGACACAGCAACAAAATAGAAGAAAGGACGCGCTAGGGCACGCAGACCCTAGCGCGCGAGCAGATACCACACCAAGCCATCCAACTTTTCTAACTTTTTTCCCTTTTTGACATCATGAATAATTAACTAAAGTTAAGGCAAGATTAGTAAGGACATAAGAACAATTAGTTTGATCAATATCGGATGTGAATAAGATTAATCGATTCCAATAGAATAGATCGAAGAAAAATTGGATAGGAAAAAAGATTAGTGAGAAGAGAGAAATAGTTACAAATGTAAACATATGAGGAAAGAAAAAGTCATGAATATGTCATCGTAAGGCTTGACAAGTGCACATTTATCAACATCAAGCATTTTTATTTTACAAATAATTGACATACATTGAGGTATTAAAAAACCATGGTGCAAAATGCTATCAATTTTCATAGAATGAACAAATTGTAGACAACAAGTGCCATGAATCATGCTACGAGCCTAATTGCCTCAGCCAGATTGTAGACAAATTTTGCACTTTTAAACACATTCTTTTTTGACATATTTTTTGATGAGGATCAAATCCATGTCTGATGTAAAAGACATAGGAACTTCCAAATGTGTCATTTTTTGACAGATTGATTGACGATGGTCAAATTTGTGCCTCTTGATAACCTTAAAACTTGACACCACAATCTAAATGCCCCCATTAGAACAATATGCATCGGCAAAAACACTAGACATTAACACATAAAATGTAGATAACAACAAATAATAGACATTAACCCATAAAATGCACAGGAAAACTATAAAATGACACTGTAAAAGACAAACAAACTTACGAACAACTCATTTTTTTCTCCCAATATAGTAGACATAAACCCTCTCAACAGAAAAAAATTTAATGATTTTACACCCACACATTCTCCAACTACTTAGACCTAATTTTCATTTTCATTTAATAAATTCAAATGCAGTTGCAATGCATGCGTACAAAGGAAATATTACTTCCATTCTTAATCATGTCCAACACATTATCGTGTTCAATCTTTAACTCAACAAGAAAAACCAACCCATATATACACAGATAGAAACAACCTCACCAAATGAAGGAACAATGCAAATAATACTTTAGTCGCTAGGCTTAAAACTTCAAACCCAAGAAATATTTCAAATACGAACAATTCTCATTTTCATCAAATAGATTGAACTGCAACTAGCTACTTCCATTCTTAATCATGGGTAGCACAGAAATTGATATTAATCAATTACAATGTTAAGTCTTTAACTGAACAACACACACTAACCCATAAAATCAATAAAAAAAATATAAAAAAGACATTAACACAAAAATGCAGACAACAACAAACAATAGACATTAGCCCATAAAATGCAAAGGTGTAAAAAACTATAAAACAACACTGTAAAATACATACAACCTTACAAATGTAAACCCTTTCAACAAACACAAATTTAATGATTTTATACCCAGACATTTTCCAATTTTAAACCTAATTTTTATTTTCCTTTAATAGATTCAACTGCAGTTGCAATGCATGGGTGTAGAAAATGCAAACAACAACAAACAATAGACATTAACCCATAAAATACAAAGGTGAAAAAATTATTTCATTGAATAAATTCAAGTGCATTTGCAATGCATGCATGCGGAGAAAATATTACTTCCATTCTTAATTATGACTAGCACACTATTGTATTAAGTCTTTAACTCAACAAGACTAACCCATAAATACACTGACACAAACAACCTGAGCAAATGAAAAAAAAAATGCAAATAATACTTTCATCGACAGGCTTAAAACGTCAAACCCAAGAAATATTTCAAATACGAACAATTCTCATTTTCATCAAATAGATTGAAGTGCAACTAGCTACTTCCATTCTTAATCATGGCTAGCAGAGAAATCGACATTGATGAATTACAGTGTTGAATCTTTAACTCAACAACAGACACTAACCCATAAAAGTAGTTAAGGATAGCGAAGAATAGACATTAACACACAAAATGCAAACAACAAATAATAGACATTAACCTATAAAATGAAAAGATGTAAAACACTATAAAATGAAACTGTAAAAGACATACGAACTTACAAATGCCTCATTTTTCACTCCCCATACAATAGACATAAACCCTTTGAACAAACACAGATTTAGTGATTTTATACCTAGTCATTTTCCAATTACTTAGACCTAATTTTTATTTTCATTTAATAAATTCAAGTGCAGTTGCAATGCACGAGTGAAAATAGTAGGCATTCACCCATAAAATGTAGAGAAGCAAAAAACTATAAAAGGACACTACAAAATATATAAGAACTTACAAACACTTTATTTTTCAATTCCAAAATGATAGACATAAACCCTCTCAAAAGGCATCCAAAAATCAAAGTGTAAAAGATACAGGAACTTACCAATGCCACCTTTGTCGCTTCCAACACCGTAGATGTAAACCCTCTCAACAGACACAAATTTTAGCCTCATCAAACAACTTCAACAAATGAACAAACAACACAAATAATACTTTTCTCAATAGACTTGTTGGCTTCCTTTAATGGTTCAATAACTAAGCCCTCAAAGCTATAACTTGGAGATTAGATATCTGCACTAAGTAGTTGTCTTGCTCATCATGAAGGTTCATTTCATTGTCATCCCAGGGACGTGAACTTGAAATGGGTTAGCACTGTTTGTGCACTAGGACTCAACTGTAGTCATCCTTATCCTATAACTAGAAAGGAAATAGTACTAAAAGTAAAATGCTTGAAAGGAATTAGCATAAGTATTGATCATAAATCAACAACTGAATTGAATTGGAATGAATGACAGAAACAAAAATCTCGGCAAACAGACAAGAAGTTACTCTGTCTGCCTTGGTTGTAGGAATAGACACAGAACAAAGTTCCAATGGCTATAGGAATAGATAGTTGCTTAGACCGTAACTAATTACTGAATAGAAAAGTAACTACTAAACTGAATGGGTGGAATTCTCACCAAGTGGACCCCTTGAATGAGTCTTCCCTAAGCTAACTTAGATGCAACAAATCAAAGTATCATGTTATTCATTGAAAACATTGGCACATCATAATAGCAACATGACTGTATTCTTTGAAACTGAAAAATGCAAGTTCAATATCAGAACATCCAACCTTGTGAAGAGGGACATTTGGTCATTATTTATAGAAGGAAAGCTTCTAACTAACCCTAGCTAACCGGGCAATCAACTCCATCAGAATAGGAGAATGCCATTTATTGAAAGAATGAAAAAAAGGAAGGAAGTTATGCATGCACAAGAATTTAGTCAAACCAGTCTTGCCTCAACGAGGATCCAACATAGCAGTACTTCCTAAATCTACCCAACTAATAGACATGGTCATTTAAAGGTAAGTTACAACTTCCACATGAGCTGGGAGTTTCCCTCCATTGGAAGTTTCCCTCCCTTGACCTCTTAAATGTCCATCTTTTTGACTTCTTTAGCAACCGACCAACTGGTATGAACTTCTTCCACCTTGCAATCTTCATTTATATCTACATCTTAACGTGAACCTGCATAATGACATTAGCATGCACAAAACAATTGTATATCTATAATCACCTTAGAATAATATTCATTTAATCACATGTAAAATTAATATAGATATATCACATAGCAAGTTAATACTATCAAAAGTCATAGGGATAAGCTCATGCCCAAAGTTCATAAATTTAGGGGAATAACATAGAGAGTATCAATAACCAGGTGCTAAAATCTCATGGTAACAACAACAAATATATGATAAACCTTATAAAAAATGAGTCATTATTTGGACTCATCAAGACTTAAAACTTGACACCATAGGCCACTAATGATGGTTGCACTTCAGTCTACTCACAATAAATGAGAACTCACAAATAGTAAATGCAAATGTACTGCTTAAAACACCACACATCCCTAGGAAGAGTGCATGCGAAGACACCACTATACCAAGAAACTAATGAAATATTTCCAATAGCAAAGCTCCCTACAACAATTATTATTAAAAAACAAATTACAAAAATTACAAAACCACGAGGAAAATACCAACAGCCAATGAGAAAATTGCAAAAAAATATCGATAATTATCTTTTAATAAATATTTCCCGAAAAGTCAACAAAACTTTACAAAAAAATTTGGGGCACAATTCTCGATGGTCAATTTCAATATGCAAGATTGAAGTGATAACATTAGTTCCCCACCTATAAGGCATGGACTAATAAGAGGACTTAGGGCTTTATATTAAATAATTTGTATTATTTAACTAAACAAGATGAAATGCTAGTGTGGGAGGGGGTGAATTAACCCAATTAGGTCAATTAGGTTAATAGATGAAATTGATGCAATTAATCAGATAGCTAGGCTAATATAATCAATTAAGCAAAAAGAGGATGGATTTTAGGATAGAACGATGTTAGTATATCAGATTCGAGTGCATGATATCATTCAAAAAAAAAAAGTGTCTACAAGATGCACCAAGGAAAAGAGACATCTAGAATGTATGCACCGATGATGGGACATCTATATTAGTTTGTATTTCTAGTTCATGTTAGCTTGTTAAAGCTATATATATAATCATGTATCCATCTATATGGATATTGTAAATACGAAATATTATGTTGAATATATTTGATGCAGAGTAGGGAGGCAAAACCTCCCAATAATCACAATTTGAGCAAACTCAATCAATATTTTTCCCATCAAAACCCTAACTTAGCAACTTTTCACAACTCCATCCTATTTTCCTTGTAGCATATCAAATGATGAAAATTAAGCATATCTTGCAGAATATTCTTCAAACCCACAAACCAAACATCATTTTAGATACCCATTTTCCTTTACTTTAACATATCAGATTTGTACCTATACTTGTTTCATACCATTACCTCTTAAAATTGATTGGTACACTGGACATCGGCTTAATTAGCCATGTTTTACAAAGCATCACCAAACTAATCACTCTTCCAACCCCAAAACTCAATGGCAAGACCTTTACTAGGTTACAAAACCTCTGAATCAACAAATTTTGGTCAACAAAACACCCTCTAATGCATCAGGACACTAAACCCTTGTTTTGACTAATTTCAAGAGGGTTTATTGAAAATACAACTTCCAGACCTTTCCTCACCTTACCAACACTTCCAACACATCATCCTAAGTCCACACATGCTTCACAAACTAACTCCCATGTTGTACCTATGCTATTTCATCAATCTTCAACACTTAGCCACCATTTTTGGCACAAACATGAATGGAAAACATTTAGGGCATCACTCCAAAACCCACAAACTATCTTCCCTGCCCCTACAAAACACACAAACACAACAACCTATATCTAACCATGCCATTACACCAAGTAATCACATGTTTCATTGGGTGGAATGGCCTAAATCTCCATTTTACACCTTAAAAACCATAATTTCTGAGTTCTTAGACCGCCTACAGTAAGTTGGCAATAAAAATCCTAAAACTCTATGAAAAAAATTCAAACAAAAACTAAAATCTTCTTAGTTCATGCCTCCATTAGTTTCAATGCATTTTAGAGCAAGAACACCTAGTACAGGTTCGTACAAATCTCTGTGGCAGCAGTTTACCAATAATTTTGCAGAGAAAGCAATGTTTTATTATTGTTCAACTTTCAAAAATCAAACTCCAAACTTGCTTCGAGGTTTTCCAAGCCTTTTTAAACATCAAGAAACATGACTCAATTTCCCAACTACCCTTTTGAAACCAACTAACTGTTGGTCTTCCATACCCTTACATTTTGCATTTTTGACAACATTTTGCAAGAAAACACGGACTTGACAAATTTTGAAAGTATTTGAAACCTTTTACAAAATGGATCACATTTGACTCAAATTACAACTCCAATGGTCAATTATGACCTTATTTTCCTAACAAAAGACTATCACCCAAAAAACCTATCAAAGACCTTACTTACAAAATGGACTAACATGGTGCCCTTGCACCATTTACTCGGCCAGAAAAAAGATCCCAAGTCCCTTTGAGGACTATATGACACCAAAACATGTTGGCTCTTATCATTCCATAATCTCCAAGTTGCACCTCCACTTGGTAATCCCTTCCATTGGATCAAGTATTTAATATTTGTACTGTTCTTTGCATTGATAAGCTCCTTGCCACCTAGAAATTGCTTCATCTTCACAAACTAACCTATTGTATGTTCTCTGACTTTCCTTTCATTTGGAAACAATGTGAAACCTGCCTTCAAACCTGTAAGCATACCCTTGCCATTTGTATTTTGATCTTTCTTGTTCTTAACTCTTGAAACACACTTGAACTCACCCCTTTGGCCTTGCCATTCACCTTTATTCACTTTGCCTTTTACCTTCATTTCTTTTCTCAGATTTCTTGCCCCAATAACCTCTGTGTTATCAAGTTTAGAAACCTCTATACTAATAGAATATGAATACCCTTTAACTCCTTTGCATTCAATGGACAAAGTATCTTTCCCACCATGATCTCCACATGCCTTTCTAACCCATTTTGCATTCCCACAATCAATTCATCCTTGAACTTCTCTTGAATTGTTTTTGATACCAAATCATCATCTCTTCTTCCTTCTAACATGGAATCATTCCTCAAACTTGTTGTCTTCACACCTTCTTCTTTGTTAGTGGCTGCACACTTCATTTTTATCTTCCTCAAGCCTTACAAACTCCTTTCCTAACATGATCACCTTAGTTGCTTTACTCTATCCTTTATCATCCTCCTGCAATGGTATTAGTGTAAAAGCATTTCCATCCTTTTCAATCTGATATGTATTGTTTCTCCCATCATAAATGGCATGTCTATCAAATTGCCATGGTCTTCCATGCAACAAATGGCAACAATCCATAGGCAACACATCACAAAGTATTTTGTCCTTATATCTACCAATGCTAAACTCAACCAAAGCTTGCTCATTAACCAAGATAGATTGATCATCATTTAGCCAAGATACTTTATAAGGTTTTTCATGAGGAATCTTTTCTAACTTCAGTTTATCAACCATTTCTATTGACACCATGCTATCAGTACCCCCTAAATCTATGACAACTTTACATACCTTTCTATTGCACTTGCAGGTGGTCTTGAAAAATGTTCTTCTTTGAGTCATCTCCTTCTCCTTGGATGCTTTAAGTAATGTTCTTCTCACCTTCAATGATTCCCCAACTTTTAGAGCAACGAGCTGATTAAGAGAATGAACGCTCTCACAATCTTCCTCTTGCACCAATTGAACTCTTTTATCACCACCACTTGAAGTAGAAACTTGTTTATCTAGACACTTCCATGCTTGATGGCCAAACTGATTGCAATGATAACATCTTCCTAAAAATGAACTTGAACCTCTACCTCCACCAAATCTTCCTCTAAAACCTCTAAAGCCACCTCTTTGATCATACACTTGGTATTTTTTTTTCTTGCATCTTCTTGTTCTTCATAGGATTGTCTTGTACTTCTGCATCTACTAGTGTTGCCTCTACCTCTTCCTTGTATTTCTTGCCTTCTTTTTAGTTTCTCTTCTACCCTAGCAGCCAACTGAAAAACATTCTTCAACCGTCCTAGGAGTAGCCAAACTCAATTCATCCTGAATTTGAAATCTTAACCCACACATATACCTTGCTATCTTTTCATCTTCATTTTCAACATGACTAGCCCTAATACTCAACTTGTGAAATTTTTTAGTATATGTCATGACATCTTTATCCTTTTTCTTTAAACTTTGTAACTTCTTGAATGTTTGTATAGCATGATCACCTCGCAAGAATTGACTCCCGATCTTTGACACCATCCTATCCCATGAACTAATTTTTGCTTTCCCCTTCTTGACTCTTTCCTCTTGAACATAATTCCACCAGGTAAGAGCAGGACCTTTCAATTTAGTGTTTGCAAACTTTACCTTATGATCTTCAACAACCTCCTTGTACTTGAAGTAGTTATCCAATGCATCTATCCAATCCAATACCTCTTCAGCATCCAACTTTCCATTATACATTGGCACATCTATTTTCTCACCAGAAGCATCTCCTTTGATAGCCTTGAGCATCTTCACCATCCTTCTCTCATCTAGATCCAAATCATCACCTTAGACTCTTCCACTTGGAGGGTTTTCATCCTCACCCTCTTCCTCTTCCTCTCGGTCACTTTCTTCTTCAATGGCCTTTCCTCTTCTTTGTTGTGTCTCTAATGCTGCAAATTTGGCTAAGATTACTTCTTGAGATTCCTTCAACAACCTAATCTCTCTAGCAAGAACTCCACTTCCTTTAGGAGGCATCTTGTCCTTTAATCTGGAACTCTTCGCTTCTTCAAACTACAACCTTTCACCTTCAAGAGATCTAATACCTATGCTTTGATACTGCAGAGTAGGGAGGCAAACCCTTCCAACAATCATAATTTGATGAAACTCAATCAATCTTTTTTCCCTCAAAACCCTAACTTAGCAACTTTTCACAATTCCACCCTATTTTCCTTGTAGCATATCAAATGATGAAAATTAAGCATGTATTACAGAATACTCTTCAAACCCACAAACCAAAAATCATTTTAGATACCCATTTGCCTCTACTTTAACATATCATATTTGTACCTATACTTCTTTTAGACCATTACCTCTTAAAATTGACTGGTACGCTAGACAGTGGCTCAATTAGCCCTATTTTACAAAGCATCACCAAACTAATCACTCTTCCAACCCCAAAACTTAATGGCAGGACCTTTACCATGTTACAAACCTCGGAATCAACAACTTTTGGTCAACAAAATTCCCTCTAATGCATTAGGACACCAAACCCTTGTTTTGACTAGTTTCAAGGGGGTTTAATGAAAATACAACTTCCAAACCTTTCCTCACCTTACCAACACTTCCAACACATCATCCTAAGTCTTCACATGCTTCACAAACTAACTCCCACATTGTACCTATGTTATTTCATCAATCTACAACACTTAGCCACCATTTTTGGCTCAAAACATGAATAGAAAACATCTAGGGCATCAGTCCAAAACCCACAAACTACCTTCCCTGCCCCTGAAAAACACACAAACACAACAACCTACATCTAACCATGTCATTCCACCAAGAAATCACATGTTTCATCATGTGGAATGGCCTAAATCTCCATTTTACACCTTAAAAACCCCAATTTCTAAGTTCTCAAACCACCTACAGTAAATTGGAAATAAAAATCCTAAAACTCTATGAAAACAATTCAAACAAAAACTAAAATCTTCTTAGTTTATGCCTCCATTAGTTTAAATGAATTTTAGAGCAAGAACACCCAGTATGGGTCTGTACAGATCTCTGGGGCAGCAGTTTACCAGTAATATTGCAGAGAAAACAATGTTTTATTAATTTTCAACTTTCAAAAATCAAACTCCAAACTTGCTTCAAGGTTTTCCAAGCCTTTTTAAACATCAAGAAACATGAATCAACTACCCTACTACCCTTTTGAAACCAACTAACCGTTGGTCTTCCATACCCTTGCATTTTGCATTTTTTATAACAATTTGCAAAAAAACACAGACTTGACAACTTTTGAAAGTATTTGACACCTTTTACAAAATGAATCACATTTGACTCAAATTACAACTCCAATGGTTTATTGTGACCTTATTTGCATAAAAAAAGACTCTATCACCCCCAAAACCTATCAAAGACCTTACTTACAAAATGGACTAACATGGTGCCCCTGCACCAATATTTATGTAAAGTTAAATCATACTTATATTATTGGAATGATTATTTGATTATGTAATGGAAAGTTTGGATAAAGTTATATTTCAAATGATGCATTTATTATTGAATAGGAAAGAAAATTTTTATGGCTCATAATGCTAGTAGCATAACTATCCACTTGTGGGTAAAACTTAGTAAAATTACTAGATAGAACAATGGGCATGTTGCTTTCCCTTTTACCAACATCTACGACAAACATAGAGTGGACCTTCCAAACAATGGTTGATGCAACAATGGATGATCCACCAGAACATGTGACTTTTGAATTTCCAATTACCAACCAAGAGAGGTCTACTATGTTGAAGAATATACCTCCTTCAACATTACCAATCTTCTATGGTTTGGTAATTGAAGATCCAGAGACATTCTTGTTTGAGTTTTATGTCCTATGTAAGAGCTATGACTACACAACTGATGCTCATACGCTCAAGCTATTTCTTACAACTTTGAAGGATGTTGCCTTGAGATGGTTTATGGGACTGGCCAAAGGTTGCTCCAGATTGGAACACTATGCAAACAAAATTCTTGGAGAAATACCAAGACTATTGCAGAGGAGTTGATAGGAGAAGAGATGATATTTTTAGAATGACTCAAAAAGAGGATGAACCATTGGAGGATTAAGTAGAAAGGTTCCAATTCTGCTTGAAGAAAAACCCACATAATAGACTCTTAGATTAATCCTTGAAGCTTGTGTTCTTAAGAGGAGTAAATGGAGATTGCATGGATGCCCTCAATCTTATTGGGGCAAGGGATATGTCTCAATTACCCTTTGAAGATATTTGTAAGGTCTGTAGAAATTACTCAAGGACCTTTACCTAAAGGTCAAGGAGGGAAAGAACATCCACCATTGATAATATATCTAATGGGGTTTCAAGAGTGGAGTTAAGTAACCTCTTGTCCAACATGAAGGATGATATCATAAATCATCTAGCTACTCAATTGGACACTCTACATATAAAGAAGGAGGAGGAGGATGAAGCAATGCTTACTAAATACAACCCCAATTGCAGACAAAGAAAAGAAAACTACAAATTTAAAAGGGTGGCTAGTATTAGTGAAGACAAATCAAAGAAACCATATTTTCAACCACTAGAAGAAGAAGATGGATAGCTATTTTACATTGCACAAAGAAGGCCATGGAAACCATGACAAGGTATGGCACAAGAACCTCTAAATTTCAATACATTTTTTCCACTTGGTAATCAAAATTCCTTTGGTTGGAATTCTCAACCCTAGCCAAATAACCAAAAACAATGACAAAAACCTCAAAAAAACTAGAACCAATAGCAACCAAATGTATGGCCACAAAAAAATTTCCAAGGTTCCAATTATAACCCTTAATGGCCAATACAATAAAATTAGAGGTAGCCATAATGGAAAAAGGGCCAGCAGTGGTAGCACAAAAATGTGAATTACCAACAACCTTTGTTGCCTTTTTGGCCACAACAATAGGCCATTATGCCCACTCCATCAAATCTAACATCTTAGCCACCAAGAGCACCACAATTACCTACCCAACCTGCACCTAACCCTAACAACAAGCCATCCAATAGGCTTATACTAAAGAGGCTATACAATACCCCACTTTTGGGGTAGAGGTGAGTGATGTCCACCTCAGGTCAAGGAAAACACTAGTTGGACCTTCATCCCCTCAAATTGCTAAGATGGTGGATGAGGAACCTCCAACTGAAGCTTTAGACAATTCACCTTTGGAGCCTAGGTCAAATTAGGTAAACCATACCACTTCAATTCCAAAGCCTCCTTTCCCTGAGTATTTAGCCATTCAAAAACATCATACCTAAGTTGATACAGACCTATTGGGTTAGCTTAAGGATGTCAGTATCAAAATCCCCCTCATTCAAGCTATCAAGGATAACCAACTCTATACCAAGATAGTAAGAGACCTTTGTGTTAAGAAATCGGAGAGAAAGAAGGACCCTTAGATAGTTCATGTCCTAGGGAACCTTGTTGATATTATGCTAGGGAATATAAATTTCCTTAAATACACAAACCCTGGAAGTCCAATAGTGGATATTAAGATTAATGGGATCCTTATCAAGAACACCTTGATTGACCTAGAGGCAGTAATTAATGTCATGACTAAGGAGACAATGCAACTATCTCAGCTAGTTAACTTTAGACCTACACCAACTATTTTATAGTTGGGAGATAGGTCAACAATGAAGCTTGAGGGGATTATTGAGGACTTAGTCATTGCATTAGATTCATGGGAGTATCCTACAAATTTTATAGTCTTGCAACCAAAGGTCAACCTTGCAGGATATATGCTTATTTTAGGAAGACCATGGTTAGCTATAACCGATACATTCATAGGTTGTAGGTACAGGAACATGATAATATCAAATGGGATTGTAACAAAGAAATTGGTTATCTATCCACTTGCACAACCTCATGAAAATCTAGAGTAGACTATATGGCCTACCTTGGATGAAGAAGACCACTATTCCTTGCAAACTCTCATGAAAATATAATGCAACCCCCTATTAGCAACCTAAGATGAGGATGACTTAATTGACCATATCA
Organism: Sequoia sempervirens; assembly: GCA_007258455.2. Classification (NCBI taxonomy): domain Eukaryota; kingdom Viridiplantae; phylum Streptophyta; class Pinopsida; order Cupressales; family Cupressaceae; genus Sequoia; species Sequoia sempervirens. The sequence continues at coordinate 66,123 of VDFB02371959.1, forward strand.
TACAAAATAAATACGATAGCGACCCACAACAACAAGACTGTCTTTCATGTCTATAGGATCCACTATAGAACATTATACCTGTAAATTCATCAGAAGAAGTATCCCAATTGTTCCATTCTCTTTTTCCACAACAATGTGTTCCCAAAATTAGTGGGCTTGATCTCTCATTTGTACAATCAAAATCTAAAACATGGGAAATCATGCTAGGTAAAACGTTGAACATCAACAATGGATTAACTGAAGCACACATAGCAACCTTTGCATGGAACTACCATGACATGAAAGGGATTGATCTAGAAAATTTGCATGCATAGGATCTATATAAATGATGGTTTCAAGCCCATTAGATAGCCCCAAAGGAGAATGAACCCTGGATTAAGATAAATAGTTAAGACTAAGCTACGAAAACTACTTGATCCAGGCTTTATTTATCCTATTTCTAATAGCCAATGGGTGTCACCATTAGTCACTATTCCTAAGAAAGGAGGAAAATGGAGGGTGTGTGTGGACTATAGGGAGTTGAAAACAACCAGTAGAAAAGATCACTTCCCCCTACCTTTCATTGACCAAGTGCACCTATTCCTATCATGTTCTTCCCTTTGGACTATGTAATGCCCCAACCACTTTACAAAGGGCAGTGCTAAGTATATTTCCAGATTATGCTCATGATCCTATGAAAATCTACATGGACGATTTCACTACCTATGGAGACACTTATGAAGATGCACTCAACAATCTAGAAAAGGTTTTGAAAAGGTGTGAAGAACATAACCTATCATTGTTTCATGAGAAATATTTTGTGATGATGACTCAAGGGATTGTTCTAGGACACTTTATCTCAAGTGAAGGAATTTAGGTGGACCCCAAAAAGATTGAGATCATCTCTACACTTCTTATGACACATAAGCAAAGATGTTAGGAGCTTTTTGGGACATGCAAGCTACTATAGGAGATTCATCTAGGATTTCAGTAAAATTGTAGCACCCTTGTTTGTTTTGCTCACCAAAGACATAGAATTTGACTGTACTAAAGAATGTTAGCACTCCTTTGAAGCACTTAAGATAGCTTTGAAAAAAGCACCTGTCTTGAGAGGGCCAAATTGGACACAATCTTTTCACATACACACTAATGCTTCAGATTTTGCTACAGGAGCAATCTTGGGACAAAAATAAGGTAACAAGGGGTATGATATCTACTATATCAACAAGTTTAGGCATTATATTACTAGCTAGCAAGTTTATATCCACACAAATCATACTACCATAGGGTACTTAATGAACAAACCTATAGTTGGGGGAGACTAGTCAAATGGTTGCTCTTGCTACAGGAGTTTGATTTAACAATAGTGGATAAGCGAAGGAAAACTAATGTGGTGGCATGTTTTATATCTAGATTGCCTACACAAATAGAAGAAGGTGTTGTGGATGAATCTTTTCCAGATGAGCATCTATTTTCTCTTATAGTACACACACCATGGTTTGTTGATATTGTAAATTATTTAGTGGTAGGGCATATACCATCACATTTCTCTATTAGAGAAAAGAGGCAATTGGTGCATAAAAGCTTTCCATATTCTTGGGTAGTTGGTTACTTATTCTACACTAGTCCAGATAATATCATGAGAAGATGAGGTCTTTGACATTCTAAAATCTTTCCATGATGAGCCTTGTGGGGGTCACTTTGCAGCCAAAAGGACAACATTTAAGATCTTGACAAGTTACTATTGACCAACTCTACATAAGGATTCAATGAAGTATACCAGGAGTTGTGACAGATGTCAAAGAATTGGAAAACCAACCAAGACAAATGAAATTCCTTTACAAAGCACTAGCTCCATTTGAAAAATGGGAGCTTTACTTCATTGGCCCAATTTCACAAACCTCTAATAACAAAGAGTATATTTTGGTTTGTACAGAATATCTGAAAAAATGGGTTAAGATCAAGGCATTACAGTTTGCAAGAGATGTGAAAGTAGCTAAGTTCTTGTATGAAGACATATTTACTAGGTATGGAGTACCTAGAGAAATTGTAACTGATAAAGGTCCCCAATTTACTTCTGAAATCATTTCTAAATTGTTTGAATAATATGAAATCAAACACATAAAATCATCACCCTATCATCCCCAAGCCAATGGGTAGGTGGAGGTTACAAATAAATAAATTGAGAACATTATGACAAAAATAGTGCAAATTCATAGAAAAGACTAGGCATCTAAATTACCTGAAGTAGTGTGGGCCTATAGAACAACATGGAAAACAACTATAGGTTTCACACCTTATGAATTACTATACGGTAAAACAACAATTCTTCCAATAAAATTTGTATACAAGGCATTTAGCACAATAGTGGAACTAGAGATGGATTTGAAAAAAGCACAAAAAGAAAGGCTACACAATCTGAATGGATTGGATGAAATTAGAATGGAGGCCATGCATCACACAAAGATCATTTAAAACATAGGACTAAATGGCATGATCAGTTTATAAAGGCTAAAGAGTTCAATGTGGGTGATTGGGCTTTATTGTATGATTCCAAATACAAAAACCACAAGGGGAAGCTATAGTCTAGATGGTTGGGATCTTGTGAAATTCAACAGGTATTTCCCAATGGAGTAATCAAGTTATAAACTATAGATGCAGTTAGATTCACATTATTGGTGAATGGACACAGATTGAAGATATACAAGCAGCCAGCTCACAAAGATGATTTTCTTCTTTATTTAATGCATCTATATGGTCAAAAAAATGGTTTAGAAACAGACAATCTATCACAAGATAGCAACTCAATAGTAGATACTACTGGTTCTCACACTAACTTAGCAAATGAGCTACACAACTCACCAACTCACCTCCTGAGGTCACTCAGGCATAATTTCTTATCTTACTTCACATGCACACACAACACAAGTGCCACAATCAATAATCTTCTTGAAGACCACTTCATTATGCAGTAGAGACCTATAGCATCATCAATACAAGTTCAGTTTGGGACCTATTCATGAAGGTACCCGCAACCACTATCTATCAAAGAATTCAAATATTTGTGCCAGAGTAATTGTAGTTCATCCACAATCACTCCACTTTTTCCACACATGCAACCTTACATTGTCATATCATCGCATGTAGCTTCATCACCACATTTCACATCGTCATCACAATTTTTGATGCATTGGACAAGTCATTTCATATTTCATATATCATACATTCCACAACCTTTTTCCCATGCCAACCTTTCATTTCCATTACACATTGCAATTGACTGATGTCAAATCACACTAATGCTACAGACACTCTTCCAACAAATTCATACGTGCGGAGTTATATTCACATCATTCGACAGGTGCGCATATTAACTTCCATAATTAACATGGATCTTTAATACTTTTGTTATGTACTTGCATTTAAATTTAGCATGCTTTTCACTTATTAAACTTATTTCCATATTCTTTAATAATTCCCTCTACCTAGTCACATGTATTTAAGTGAGGTCACTTCAAGATTTTAAGTTGGGGGGGAGTAGTATATATCCCAATATTTTGTTTTTGCCACTAAATCCAAATATAGAAAAGCCATACGAACCGTTTTTGCTTTCATAACTTTTATGCACCTACAACCCTTTTGTTGTCAATTCCCTAGATTCTAAGCCAATTCGAAACCAATTCAAATTGAATTAAGCTAATACAAAGGAGAAAGGGATGTAACAGTTGCAATTACAATGAAAAATTGCACGTAGGTGTAGTAGAATAGAGAGGGTTTGAGGGTGGTTGAATCAATTTTTGAGTTGAATTTCCAAAGGTTTGAGCAGATTTAGGATATTTTCACCATGGGAGGTGATATAATTAGAAGGGAGCCATCAAAACATAAAAAAATATTGGATGATGGGTTAGTTATTCCTATTTTCACAAGGGTAGGATAGTTGGACTACTTCCTAAAATTCACAGAGTTTAATGAGGACATGACAAGGCAATTTACAACTACATTACAACATGATGAAGCCAATGTCAAGGGTTTGAGAGTGGACACCTTAAAAGCTACAATTGCAAAAGTGTTTGGTCTACTGAGGAATGAAGTTGAATTCCCTGTGAGAGCGAATGCAATAGTTGCAAGGGATGAGTTCAGAGAGGTAGGAGAGAATCTCGATTCATCATCACAAGGTACGTAAAGATTGCCACTTCCTTGGATATGGGCCTCTCGTGCTTCCTATATTATCAAGTATATCACCTATGATGGGAGACAATCCCTTCTGTACACTGTGCATTTTAAGTTACTAAGTCATCTTCGTCATCGTAGATTGGTAAATGTACCTAATTTCCTTTACAATTTGCTAAAAAGAATGGGGTCTAAATACTAGAAAAAGATAAATGATTCAGTCTTGTCACACTACTGCTTGGTAACCTTGTTAGTGAAAAGGAGCCTTAGGATTCAGCATGCACGGGTGTCTTGGGAGAGATTTTTATTTTTTAGAGATATTAATCATATTCTAGAGGAACCAATAGTTCCTAAAAACCTGGATTCACTTGTTGCATCCCTAAGAGAAATTCCCCCTATTTCACCTACTGCTTCACCTACTCGCAATAGAGTTGAACCAGAGGAGCAAAGTGTGCAAGGACCACCACATGCAACAGTTGACCAGCCTGTAATAAAAGAGACCCTAGCTTCCTCTAGAGCACCTAAGACTAGGAAAAGGAGAGGTAGTTCTTCTTCTACACCTTCAAAGGTGCAGAAGAAGAAAGATACCAAAAAAAAGAAATCTATCCGACAAAGGCGTTTTGGCTGCTTGAGGAAGAAAGGTGCCATGAGAGGAAGCATTGAGAAGCCAGAAGAGGAAACAAGGTGTAGAACCAAGACCCTAGTACCTACAAAACATAACAAACACACACACATTAGAAGATGGAAATGCAAGTTAGAATCTAAGTTTCCCATGAAATCCATTTACAAAGCTTAAATTAGGAAATTAAATGAAGAACACAATAAGAACACAATAAAATAGATTGAATCCTAATTAAACAAACAAACTCTTGATCCCATGAGGGAATTGGTGCCAATTTGATGTGAAAATTGGCCCTTTCCCAACTCCGATGATGCAATGTAGATTGGTGATGAAGAGTGATCCACTTTGTTGAAGATTCAATGAAGCTCAATGATGAAAAATCTGCATAACCTATCTAAGACTTGAGGAAATGGATGAGAATTTCTATGCTTGAGTATGGATTTGAGTATAATAACTTTGCTCAAATTGTGGATGATGAAATGAGGAATGAAGCCTCTTATTTATAGAATGACAAGTTGGAGAAATGTCCAAAATGAAGCAATGTGGGACTAACTTTCAACCAATGGCAAGGTGCCACTTGTCAAGAGATGGATGGATGAAGGATGTACACATTTTGATGAATGTGCCTATAAATGCATAAATTTGAAAATTGAAAATTGTGAAATGACAAGGTGGAGGGAGAGTCAAATGGAGTAATGGCCACTTGGCTCAATGCAAAAGGACTTGTAAGATGAAATAAATGCCTTGTTGGAAGGACAAAGTCCACTTGGATTTGAATTCAAATTTGAGGGAATATTCTCTATTATGCCATGTTGAGAGAAAATAGAGATTTAATAAATGAATTAAATCTATTTTCATGTGCAAGTGGCAAAAGCTAGAGGATGGGACATGGATTAGGATTAAATTAGTCAAGGGTTAATTAATTTAATGAAGGATTAGATAATGTGACAAATTTGGCTTAGATTTATGGGTTAATTTAAATCAAAGATGAGAAGAATATGATTTAGATATTAATTAAATAAAGATTTTTGATTTATTCAATTAAAGGAGATGGATGTTAGATTAAATCAAATAAGATTTTAATTCATTTAATTTAATAGGATGACTTTGGAGATTTAATCAAATAAAATAAATGATTTAATTAAATAGAGATAATTAGATTAGATTGATTGATTTAATTAACAAGAGAGAATGACTTAATCAGATAAATGATTTATTTGATTAAGGGAGGAAAATTGATGAATTTAATCAAATAAGGGTATTCAATTAAATGGTTAGACCGAGGGATGATTTAGGATGCAATGGTGTTAGTAATTGAGATCAAGCGTGTAACATCAATCAGTATATTTTCCATGTCTACACAAGGGATCATGAACAAAAAGAAGATGTTGAAATATTATGTATTGATTCACAATTGAAGGATAATGTGTCTAAGAATGTGCATGTACCTACAAAGAGGAAATGGTATATATCTACTACCTCTGATTTAGATTCAGAGGATGTTTTTGTTGCTAATAAAACTAGGAAGAGAAGCCTAGTTAGCCCTAATAGTGAGGGTTTTGAATACATTGGGGTTGGAGATGAGTAGTTTTTAAAGGATAAGAAAATGTTTTTAGAAGAAAGAAATGTTAGGAAAAAATTGCAAGAAGCCTTATAAAGGATCAAACAAGTAGAGGAACTAGTAAAGAATTATGAGAAAAGGGACAAATAAAGGGAAATGAATATCCATGTTTGGAGGAAAAGTTACAAACATATGGAAATGGGACCAAGTTAGACCTATTGGCATACCTTGCCCTAGTCAAAGTAGGGAATAAGGAGCTTGCAACAAAAAATAGGAGGCCCCCTACTACACAAACTACAGTTTATCGTACAACCCTGTCCCTAGGATATCAATTGTGGAAGGTTACTAAGGAATTTTCTAAACAGAGAGAGAACTGGAAAAAGGAGAAAGAAATAATAATTGCAAAACAAACTAGAATATTGAAGGGTAAGGATATGGAATTAAAAAGGTTAGCAGTTAAGGTAGAAGAGGTAGTAGATAAAGCTAACCAGATTTTCAGATGCAGACCCCCAACTAGGACTTATGCTTTGATTTTACAAGCGAAATTCTTAAGTTTCCAGTTCAATAGATTGATTAGTAACCAACCAATTTCCATGAGCAAAAAAGTTGATTTCTTAAATATTTTTGTTGATGCCACATCGGAGGAACAAGATCAATTATGTAAATATTATTTGCATAATTATGTAGTGCTAGAGGATACAAAATGGAATCCCTTGATATTTGTAGGGGATTTACAATTGAGAGCACTAGCATCCTATTTTAGAAATGAAAAATTCATGGGTGAACTTATGGAAGAATACATGGAGAGAGAAAACTCAGTTGCTCTTCCAATAAGGAAGGAATCCAAGAAACCTAATATGATCATAGAAGAATGGATAGAACTTTTGGATCACAAATGTGTGGGAAGAAAGATTATCAATTTGAGAATGAAGGACTACAGAAGGATACATATATTAATGGTTGGACTTGTTCATCATTGCTACAGGTATGTGCAAGAAAGATGGGATAACTTAATACTTGAGCTACAAAGGAAAGAGCCCCATTCAGTCTACAATTTTATGGCAATGCTTGAAAGGACATACAAATATATGGATGTTGCTCAAGACAAAGGAGTTGAATGGGTGCCACTCACTTTTCAACCACCAATACTTCTTTATTCGGTGCCACACTAGACGAGAGATAAACATGAGGAATGTGAGAAAGCTGAGATTAACAAAATGAGAAGACTTGCATGTTACAAAGACTTTTATTTGAAGCAGGTCAAAGGATTGGACACTGTTGTAGACTTCAGAGAGATTACCCTGCACTAAAACCTCTAGCCCTAGCTAATTTACTTGAGGACAAGCAAAAGGGTAGTTGGGGGGAATGATGAGCCCAGATATTAGTTAGTTTTCTTATGTTTTTATGCAAGTTCATAGACATTACCAAGACATTTATCCTATACATGTTCATACACTATGCTATCTTTTTATACTTATTATGCAACCTTGAACTTACTTTAAATTGTATGGAAATATGATTAGGAATGTGATGGTTAATACATAATTTATGTGTGGATATGTATGAAATGTGCTATGTGCTTTATATATATGCTTATCTATGGTTGTTAGTATTGTGTGTGTTTTTTGTGAACTAAATCTTGCAACTAGATGAGGTGGACTATAGCTTGCAACAACTACAAGGTGCAACCCACAACCAAAGGAGTTCCTAGACAACAAAATAGGGGAAGTTCCAAAATAAATGGAGCATAGAAACTACAACATGGAGGCACTTAATGAAGATATTTGTGCATCATTATGATGTCTAATAAAGAAACTGAAGGAGAAGAACCCTGTTACAATTGGGATTCTAACATAATTGATTTGAGCATTGAACATGCCAGTTATGTTGCAACAAAGTCACATTCCTATTTGGACTCTTCTTCCTTTCCATTTGCAATCTAGATTAATGAGTCATTATCACACTCTGATATCTAGGAAGTGGTGATTGATGGTTTCAATTTAAAGTCTTGTTGTAATAAAGAAACTTACTTAATGAAGATATTTGTGCATAATTATGACGTCTAATAAAGAAACTGGAGGAGAAGAACCCTGTTACAATTGGGATTCTACTATAATTGATTTGAGCATTCAACGTGCCAGCTATGTTGCAATAGAGTCACAATCCTATTTGGACTCTTCTTCCTTTTCATTTGAAATCTAGATTAATGAGTCATATCACACTTTGATATCTAGGAAGTGGTGATTGATGGTTTTTGTTTAGAGTCTTGTTTCAATAAACTCCCTCGTGCCTATATGTATAGCTCAACAATTGAGGTTTTTAAGAGTTAATCAGTTAGTTGGTTTTTATTCCAGAGAAAATATAGTTGCTAGAAACTTTTCAATTATTTATTATTCCTTATGAAAAAAAAAATTACTGTTCAATCATGGTTTCAATGAATAAGATATCTCAAAATCTTATGTGATCTTATGGAATTGTGCAATGAATTGTTTGAGTTATCATAATTGCATTGATATAAGAACTTAGAATTGGTTTAGATTAGTGAAGACAAACACTTGAGCAAGGGCCACTCAAGGTAATTGTCCTTCACTCCATTTCCTGTTATTTCATTTTTGTTTTAGTAGTTACTTCATAAATGCAAGTTGTGTTAAATAGATTCTTTGAGTTACAGTCATTAATGGATTCATGAATAATTCTTGTTTCTCAATTATACTATAATTGCTTGAATGTGTTGTACTTTGGAGTGTAGTATAGGTTTAGTTACCAGTTCAGTTAATTTCTTACATTCATTTCTTGATAGTAATTAGTTATAGTCTTATATTGTAGGTACTCATAGCAATAGTGCCAACTTTACTTTCTTTATTATTTTGTAGTTTTATGATTTTCCAACAAGTGTAGCATCTGTAACAGGATGAATTAGGTAGTTTTAAGTGTTTGAAAGCACATATAGTGCTAGTACCATCACAAGCTTACTAGCCCTAGTTGATAATTCAATGAAGTTCTTTCCAAAGGTTTAAGTGGATTGTTCAACTAGGTTTTCCCTTTGAATTGTGTGATTTTCACCAAGCTTACTAGACACTAGTAGGGACTCTACAATGTGCCTCTTTTTGTATCCTCACAGTGCGGGAAAAGACATATTTGTTCACTATATTTTCTCTTGGTAAGGGACACGTCCCACTTTAGACCAACCAATGCTTCCTAGTATTGTTTTGATGAGATGTGTGCCCCTTTAGAGGATTCACTATTGTTTAGAAAGGTTTACGGATAATTAATATTATTTTCTCCACTAAAATCGTTGACTAGATTCATTTCTTTTGAGGTGGTGATCTAGATATATTTTATTTTATTGTTATTTTTATGATAGGGGCATGACATTCTGCCCTTCTTGAGATTGCTTGTCCTCGAGCAATTTTAAATTTAGACGATCAAAGATCTCAACTCCTTCCCAAGTGGTATCCTCTTTAGGTAGTCCCTTCCACTTAACCAAATATTTAGGAATAGTCTCGTTTCTTAATCTCTTTTCTCACATATTAAGAACGATCTCAGGTTACAAAATTAACTTACCTCCACCATCCAATAAGGGAAATTCTGAACATAGGGTGACTTGTTGTCCTAGTAACCTTTTGAGTCAAGATGCATGAAAGATATTATGCATTCGACTATTTGCTGGTAGTTCCAACTCATAGGCAACTTCCCTTATTCTCCTTGAAACCTTATATGGCCCATAAAATCTAAGTTTAAGCTTCTCAACTCCATTGACCTTGATGGATGATTGTTTACAAGGCTATAATCTTGGGAATACCAAGTCTCCAACTTTGAACATTCTCTCAATCCTCTTTCGATCAACATAAATTTTCTATTGGTTTTGTGCTTTGTGTAGATTATTCTTTAGAGTGTTCATAATATCCAAATTTTGTTGTACAAAATCTTTTAATGTCGGTACACGGATTCCTTGGATGATTAAAATTTCAAATGACATTACTTCACACCCATACAAAGCTTTGAAGGGACTCGTCCATATTGACATATGATAAGTGGTGTTGTAACAATTTTCCCCGAGATGTAACCACTTAATCCATGCATTTTGTTAGCTAGTAACATAGTTTCTTAAGTATCCTTCCACCCATTTATTGACAATATTTGTTTGTCCATTAGTTTGGGGATGATAGCTTGTACTTGGAATGAGTTTCTTTCTTACTAGTTGGAAAAGTACTTGCCAAAATAAGCTAAGGAATCAATTGTCTTTGTCACTGATGATAATTCTTGGTAGACCATGTAATCTAAAAATCTCCTTAAAGAAAACCTTGGCTACTTGAGGAGCCCTATAATATGTGGATATAGCCATGAAATGTGCATACTTGGTTAAACGGTCCACCACAACATAAATACAATATTTCCCTTGTACTTTGGGAAGCCCTATTATGAAATCCATGTAAACATTTTCCCATTTTTGGTAAAGTATAGGTAGATGTTGGAGGAGGCTTGTTGGGTGAGTCTGTTCTACTTTGTTCCTTTGGCATATCATGCATTCTTGAACATGTTTTAGGACGTATTTCTTGAGACCCTTCCAAGAATATTTATCTCTTACTTGCTTATAGGTTTTGTAGTACCTTGGGTGTCTAGCTAAGGGGTTATCATGGTATTCTCTAATGATCTTCTCCTTTATCTTTGACCCTAGTACTAGATATAACCTATCTTTCTATAGAATAAGTTCTTCCACTACCTTGTATTCTTCATTTTGTAGATTTTCTTTTAGGATGTTGTTTGCATGTGAATCTTTGGTGTATTCAACAATGATTGAGTTCTTCCATTATGTAAAAATGCTTATTATGGAGCATAAGTAGGGTTTGCAGGATAGTGTGTCAGCTACAATATTGTTCTTTCCTTTTACGTATTATATGTCAAAGTTATAAGCTTGTAACTTGCTAAGCCATTTTTGTTGACCATCATTTAAATCTTTTTGATTTAGGAAAAACCTTAAGTTGTTGTGATTGGTTTTAACGATGAACTTCCCACAAACTAGATACTGTCTAAATTTGGCTAATACATGCATAATAGCTAGCATTTCTTTGTCATAAATTGAGTAATTTTTTTCATCTTCAAGGATTTTGTGACTTTCAAATGCAATGGGGTGTTTTTTTTGCATAAGTACTACTCCAATGCCTTCCTCAGATGCATCACACTCTACCTCAAATGACAATGTAAAATCAGAGATTGCTAGAATAGGACAAGATCTCATTATCTCCTTAAGGTTTTTAAAAGCTTGTTGGGCCACTTCATTCCATGAAAAAGCTCCTTTTTTGTTAAGTCTGTGAGTGGTGCAACAATTTTGGAAAACCCTTTGACAAATCATCGATAGTAACTACATAAGCCCACAAATCCCCTTAGATGGGTTAGAGTTCTTGGTTTTGGCCATTCATTGATGGATTTTATTTTTTCCTCATACACACTTACTCCTTGTGCATTGATTTTATGTCCTAAATATAGGATCTCTTCTAATCCAAATTCACACTTGGAGGCTTTGCCATATAGTGACTCCTGCTTAAGAATTCGTAAGACTTCATCAATATATTTAAGGTGTTCTTCCCATGTTTTGCTATAAATCATAATGTCATCAAAGAATATATTAGTAAGAACCTCCTTAGTTGTTTCCTGAATATATGGTTCATACACGATTGGAATTTTGTCTATGCGTTGGTTAAAACAAAAGGCAGGACTAAAAATTCAAAATATCCATAATGACATCTAGAGGTTGTTTTAGGGTTATCTTTCTTCATTCTAATTTGATGGTAATCAAATCATAAGTCAATCTTATAAAATTATTTTGCACCGTGCAATTCATCAATTAGTCAATCAATTCATGGGATAGGGTAATAGTTTTTTATAGTTTTTTTGTTTAAGGCTTTATAATCTATACACATACTCATAGTACCATATTTCATTTTCACTAATACCACTACAGATGTAAAGGGACTTGAACTTGGTTGAATGTGACCCATTTTGAGGAGCTCATTAATAGTTTTTTCTATTTCTTCTTTAAATTTTTGGGTGTGCCTATAAGTTGTAGTGATCACAGGTTTAGCCCCTTTTTTAAGTTTTATGATGTGTTCAAAACCTCTTTTGGGAGGAAGGCCGAGTGGAATGTTTTTTGAATACCTTTTAGCCTTTCTTAAGGATTGGTTGTATATTGACATGTATGGCTTTGCTTTGGGGGAAGATTTGTCAAGGATCATGCATTGGGCGGCCCATTCTACTTGGCCATGTCTAAAGATTCTTTACATTATTTTGGACGAGACTACTCTTGATTATCCATCGGATAATCCCTATAAGAGGACTTCTTGTTCGTTATGTTGAAAACAAAGTTCTGATTTTGAGAAGTCTAGGTAAAAACATCCCAAAGAGTGTAGCCAGGGGATGCCCATAATTACATCCATGCACCCCATGTTTACAACATATAAATATTCCTTGATTGGAAGCTTCCCCAATGTGAGACTTGTGAAATATTTTTGGTACATGAGGTGGTAGATCCATCAACCAAAGATACATTAAAGCCAGGCTTAAAATCTTTTATTTCTAAGTTCATCCCAATGGCCAAATTATCGTCAATAAAGTTGTGGGTAGCCCCACTATCCACAAGTGTGGTTAAATTTTTCCCTTTAAGAACACCCCTAACCTGAAAAGGGTGATGCTTGGATAATTTTGAAATTGCAGCTAAAGTTCCATGTTCTTCCTTTCTTTTATTTGGGTTTCCTTCTTCTTCTTCCCATACTTCTTTCTTGGATAGTGCTTCTATGTTGCACACTTAGCTCCTTTTCCCACACTTATGCCTCAGTTCCCATTTTTCCTTACACTTGTAGCAAAACTTTTTCTTTTGAAACCCTTCTCAATTACAAATGTTTCCATGCTCCCATGTCTCCTTGCATCTACAACATAATCCTTTTTTCCTAAATTTTGACCATTCACTTTTAGGGAGAAAAGCACTTTGGTGCCTATCTTTCTTGTAGGAAGTTTTATCTATTGGGGATATGTTTTTGGGGTGACCTTTATCAAGTAATGAGGCTTTTGAGATGGCATCTTGGAGATATGTGGGATCAAGGGCGCTTACTAGGCCACAAATAGCTTATGATAGTCCCTCCATAAATAGGTGAGTCTGTTTTTGGTAATACCATAGACCATGACTAAAATTATTTGGAATTTAGCCACACTGTCTTCAACAGTCCCTTCTTGTCTTAGTTGAGTTAATTCTTTAAAATATCTCTTAGGGTGTTTTTGATCAAATCTTTCAATAAGTTTTTGCGTGAAGTCATCATAATTTTTTATGTCTTAGTGGCCTTGGGCAAATCAAACCACGGTGCCACCAAACATGTGCAACCCCTTCCAAATTTAGGATGGTAAATTCAATGGTGTATTATTCCATCATTTTAATGAGAGATAAATATGTATCCAAAGATGCACATATAAATTCATATGCATAGGGTGATCCTACAATATTGGTTTACAATTTCTGGGAGATCCCGATTTTTGTTGAAATCACACATTTTTAGAAAATATAATGATTTAAGCTTTGAAAAGTTTCATTTAAAGGATTTCAATTGAAGAAAGTTTGATCGAACCACCTTAGATCAAACCCCCTTGGATAGAACCCCGCTAGTTTTAAACCATACCTATTACAAAGTCTCCTTTACACCTATCAAAATGCTGATAAAAAACCACTTTTGATTTACTTTTTGGGGGATCAAATGAATTCATTTAAAATTTATTTTTTGTATTTATGTAGTCCTTATTATAAGCTTCCCAAAAAGTATAATTTTAATTTTTTTAAAACATAATTTTAAATAAATTTAATTTTATTATTATATTTATTTTTTATTTCTTGTGAACATAGGTTTTTCACTGAAAATCAAGCTCTTTGTTCTACACATGTGGAAAAATAGAAAAAATAATTTAAAAAGAAAAAATTATTAGTGCACTAGATATTGAAGTCCTTGATCCAACCAAAAAAAAAGAATTTTGATACATACAAAAATAGTTATGTTGTGTACAATCCGCCTATGTTTGAATTGTAATTGGTTTGACTTTGAAACTTGATCGAGGAAAAAATATTCAATAAAACACTATGAAACCAAATGCAAGTTTTAGATATCATAGTTACAAATCTAAATTCAAAAAAATTAGAATTTTATCCTTCATGGAAAAAAATTTATGTTGTATACGGTGAACATCACTCCTTAAAAATTGTGTTTACTGAAAAAAACTAGTTTTCAAAGGAGATGGAAAAAGAAGTGCAATATAATTCCAAAAAAATTGAAAAAAAATAATTTAGAATCTACAGACAAAATTTCACAAATCACTAGTTTGCATCATCTTCAAATTCCTCACGGTTTAGCCACTATAGGTGCCCGAAAGTGAAGATTTAGTTAGAAAAAATTAGTTCAATGTCCAATTTGGCAAAAAATTGTAAACTATTATTGTGGGATCACCCCATATCAAAATTATATTAAATTCATATACAATTAATTGCATACCAATCACTTATTATAGCAATGGCTACTGCTTTTCTAAGTGTAGAGTTCTATTGATATTTCTTCGATGATGCCTCTTCTTTGGAAGCATGCCTCTTTTTATATCCCCACGATGGGGGAAAAGATATATCTATTCATTATATTTTTCTATTGGTAAGGGACATGTCCCACTCTAGACCAACCGATGCTTCCTAGTGTTGTTTTGATGAAATGCATGCCCCTTTGAAGGATTTGTTATTGTTTAGAAAGGCTTAAGGATAATTAATATTATTTGCTCCACTAAAATCGCTGACCAGATTCCTTTCTTTTCAGGTGGTGATCTAGATATATTTTATTTTATTGTTCTTTTTATGATACGGGCTTGACAATTCACCCTTCATGAGATTGCTTGTCCTCAAGAAATTTTAAATTTGGATCATCAAAGTTCTCGACTCCTTCCCAAGTGGCATCCTCTTTAGTTAATCCCTTCCACTTAACCAAATATTTAAGAATAATCTTGTTTCTTAATATCTTTTCTTGTATATTAAGAATCATCTCAAGTTCCAAAATTAAATTACTTTCATCATCCAATGGGGGCAATTCTAAACATGGAGTGACTTGCTATCCTAGTACCCTTTTGAGTCAGGACACATGAAAGATGTTATGGATTTGACTATTTGTTGGTAGTCCAACTCATAGGAAACTTCCCCTAGTCTCCTTAAAACCTTATATGGCCCATTAAATCTAGGTTTAAGCTTCTCGACTCCACTAACCTTGATGGATGATTGTTTATAAGGTTGTAATCTTAGGAAGACCAAGTCTCCAACTTTGAACATTTTCTCAATCCTCTTTCGATCAACATACATTTTTTGTTGGTTTTGTGCTTGTTGTATATTATCCTTAAGAGTGTTCATAATATCCAAATTTTGTTGTACAAAATCTTTTTCTCTTGGTACACAACTTCCTTGGAGGATTAAAATTCCAAATGGTATTGCTTCATACCCATACAAAGCTTCAAAGGTACTCATCCCTATTGACATATGATAAGTGGTGTTGTAACAATATTCGCAAGATGTAACCACTTAATCCATGCATTTTGTTGGCCAGTAGCATAGTTCCTTAAGTATCCTTCCACCCATTTATTGACAATCTTTGTTTTTCTATCAATTTGGGGATGATAGCTTGTACTTGGCATGAGTTTCATTCTTGCTATTCAGAAAAGTTCTTGCCAAAATAAGCTAAGGAATTGACTATCTTAGCTTCTACCACCCATATTGCTTATCCTAATATAACTCTTATTCCTCCCTCTGGTGTGAGCACCACTTTTCTATCCATGTGTATTCTACTTACATAGATCATTCATCTCATATACCTACTTTCTCCCTATACTTATGTTTCCCATGCTTCTCCTCATTCTCAACCCATTGCCATGTTTTCTAATAGCATTGTCACTCACTCTACTTCTATGAATTTACCTATTATTGCTCATCCTCATATTATCTCATCCATTAATTCTTATTCTCTTCGTACCACTACCATACATATCTTTTCCTTGGATAAATTATTAAAGAAATTTGATCAACTTCAGAAGAAATTGGATGGAATGCCTACTAAGGTGATCCTATTATACATAATCCTCCCAGTTTACACCTCTTGAATAAGAAATTGTCACATGTGTTTCCCACTAGTTTTGTAGCCCTTGTATTTAAATTGTATTATTGAAAGGGGATTCTAATGGGCATTTACAAGATTTTAATGTACATGTTTAAATTTTGGATATGAAGATAAATTTATAGTTATTTTTTTCCATAAACCTTAAGGAATTGTGATGTTCAATGTATTTATTATTTAATGTTTGGTTCTATTAATTTTTTAGATGCACTAGATATGGATTTATTGCAACATTTCCATGTTAATATGGGTTAAAAATATTATAAGTGATTTGATTAAACATCCCCAAAGGTATAATGAGACTACCAATGATAATATCATTCACTTTCAATCTTTTTCTAGTAAAGTAAAGAATCAATTATATGATGAGGAGATGTGAGCAATGTTTCTTTAAGGACTCATTCCCACTATTCAAAATAGTTTTCACTTGGGTATCTTTCCTTGTTTCATTAACATGTGTACTTCGATTAAAAAAAATGAATTGAAATTCTCATATCAGATATTCTTTAAGTATGTCTCATCTTCCCACAGATCTTCCATGTCATCTTACCCTTCCAATTTCCAAAATTCTAATACTTTCCAATGTTAGAGTCATTCAAAGATGCAAGCTCCTAGTATCACCTGCAAAACCCAAACTAACCTTCTACAAGAGAGAAAAGCAAGAGCATAAATTTGCAACAATGGATGTAAAATAATATTAGATCAAATGTGATCAATAAGTAGTGTAATTGATTTCCATGGAATGATTTACAAATGAGAACCCCTTGGTTATATAGCCAAGGTGATACATAAGATTAGACACAATCGTGACAAGTGTCTTAATCCTATGTCATGAAACAACTAACTCAACTAATATTAAATGGCCTAAGACTCAAGAATTAAACGCCATAAGATAAGATAAGATCTAAATGACAACTAAGTCTTCTAGAAACATTATTAGAACCTAAGTAAATTTAACATGTGAATAGGATCAATGTTGATGGTGGGGATGAGGATAATCTAGGGGCTACTCAAAGTGACCCAAAAGGGTCAAGTTGCCACAGATCCACCAGATTGGCCTAAGCCTTAAGTGCAGAGAATTCTAAAAAAACCAAAGGAAAAGGTATTTTGGAATATTTTGAAGAGGAAGAGAATGAAGATGATTCATTTCTTCCTCAACTAGATGATCTCTGGGAGGAGGAAGACTCTAAGAATGGGTATGAGGAGGATATGTAGGAGGATGAAGAAGTGGAGGAACATGATAGAGTAGATAAGGAGAAAGAGTTGGATAAGGATAAAAAGTAGGAAGAGGCTGAGGATACAAACGTGATAGAAATGGAAATTCCAGTTCCCCCTTCCCCCAAGTATATAGAAATATTTGATAAAAATTTGGTAAAGGGAACTACACCCAACAAGACCCAGGTCACTAAAGAAAAATATAATACTGATATTAAGGAACTCTAGGCCAAGGTGGAGGAGTTGGAAAAGAAATTGGCAACTAACAACAATAATGACAAGATGAAACAAATGGAAACTACCATTTTAAAAATCACAAATGCTCACTAATGACATTATGAATAAGGTTGTTATGGGGATAATTTTTAGCCACTCCAAAACAATCAAACAAAAGAAAAAAAAGGGCTAAAGGTGATAGGAACTAGAACAAGAATGACAAGAACGACAAGGAGCTATCAAACAAGGAGGATTGGGAAGCATCCTTGGATGCCCTCCTCACTGACTAGAGTTTAATTTATTAGTTTTAGTGTTGTGGTTTCTTGGTTTTTCTTCTATGTTTTATATCCTTAGTTTTATTATTTTTTAGGCCTACATGTATTTTTTTGTTTGGTCAAGCTTGCGTACCCTCTTGTTGTTTCTTCGTTTAGTCTTATGTTGTTTTAACTTATGGGATTTGGGCCATTTTCCTGCTTTTTTAATCAAAGACATGTGAATAGGACCTACTAATGGACTAGTTAGGTAAAACACCTCATTCACACCAACATCCAAAGGCTCAAAGGATAATTCCCATCATGTGGCTAATAATTCCAATGTGGAATCTATCAAACATCATAATTTCAAGCAACCTACTAAGTTACAAGAGCCCTTGGACACTATGTTTTAAAGTTTATTAATCTCAAATTTGATTACTCTTCTATTTATTAATCCACTAGACCCAAGTAGAGTCCCACCTATAAAGCACAATTAAAGTATATTTTCTAATTTTCATAGAGTTAATGAACATAATGTTGGGAGAATGTAATATTAAAGTGCAATCCTAATATATAATGTGGGGTATTTAAATTTCTTAGAATGGGTGACTTAGAGTGTCCATGAGGAGTTGAGGGATATTACTTTATTATTATATGAACATTGAGATATTGTTGTAATTTGGAATTAAATACACGAGGATACAAATGGAAGTCAAAGATAAGCAGTTATAAAGCATCTTTCTCAAAACAGGCAATGGTGATGCAACCATTGCACTCACGAAGCACTTACATGTGGGAAAGTGGACTTAATGATATTTTATGAGAGAATGCATATGACATGTCAATGTGTAAGAG
>VDFB02371960.1:0-28415 GCA_007258455.2 Sequoia sempervirens
CTCCATATTTCTCACAGAAATGGATGAGTCTCTCTTTATCATGATGTGTGACATATTTTTCAACTTTGAGCTTCCTTCCATCTCTGACTTGAAGATCTGCATGGTTTCTTTTGTCCTCTACAAACTTCCTCTTGTCATTTCTTGCATTATCACAATCAAATAGGTTTTCAAGAGTGACCAATCCTCTTGGAAGCTTGTTGGACCTTAACTAAATAATTTTCCCATCGTAGGCCTCAAATAAATTTGGTTGGAGTTGCTTAGCAAACTCTCCTGACTATTGGATGAATGAGGCGATGTGTTCATCACTTTCAAAAACTTGCCAGCTTTGATCATTATATGGGATTTTTGGTCAGTTGATCATTGTATAGAGTGAATGTTATGAATTAGGTCGAAAGAAAGATCAAATTGAGATCCGATTGCTGCCATGTAATCCACATCTATATTTTTCTTTCTTGGCATTGTCTAGATATTGAAAGCTTCAAAGACCTTGATCAAGTCCCAAACTCTATGTCTATAGGATCTCATGCGGACATTCTTAGCTATGGAAATCCCTCAAAATTGATTGAAAACTAGTTCAGAGTCTCTAAACACCATTATTTGCTTGATGCCCATCCACTCTCCAAGTCTTAGTCTTTATACTAGACCTTCATATTTAGCTTCATTGTTCAAATAGGAAAACTGGAAGCGAAAGGACCAAAGTGTCTTTTCATTGGATGGGGATGTCAAACATGTCCTGGCTCCCATTCCAACTTTGCATATTACTCCTTCAAAGTACAACATCCATAGCTTTCAGGCTTGACCACTCTCAGGTTCCTTTATGACCTTCAGAAGCACTTGATCTTAATCATAGATGACATAGGTCCCCATCTTGGTGACATGATAGTTTCCAAAAGGATCACTATCTATATATTCACTCAAGACTACCTTCTCTAAATCCATCCGGTCTCTGGTCACCTTTTCATCCTCTAGTAGCTCGGTACAATACATTTCCTCTTTGGTGAAAGAGGTATGAGTAGCCTTAAAGTTGATCATGGCTTCATCAGCCACATGTTATAAATGTAGAGGTTCAGATATTATTTTAATTTTAGCTCCATGCTTAGTCCTGAGGATCAATTGTTACCAATCCAAATAAAAATATCCACCTATCTTTGAAGTGAATTATTGGGATAAGCAAAGACCAAACACAGGGGGAATGTCTATGATCATAGTATCTTGTGGAACTGTGATACTAGGGTAGGAGAATAGAGTCAAGGGGAGGTTCTTAATTACACCTACAGTTTTGACCTTGTTCCCATCAAGTTGTGTAAACCCCCTTTTTAGAGGTTCATAGCTAAGTCCTAAGGCTTCAAATATCTACTTGGGCATGACTATTGTGCTAGCACCAGAGTCAATCATGGAATTATGCAATAAATTTTTACCCACAATAAGAGTTAGGAAAAAGGGCTTTGGTTTTAGCTTATCTCTAACTCTAGTAGAAGCTTCCTCAATACTATTTGTGAGAAATTTTTTCATAGGTGATGGATCAATGACATTTTCCTTGAATGATTGCTATGTTGGCTCAATGATCACATCTTCCCGAAGGGCCTTCTGTAGTAATGACTTCTGCTCTAAAATAGATAAGATATCCCAAAGGGATAGATTAGCGGAGGATTTTTTAAATTGTTCCACCACATTGAATGGTGGATTTGAAGGCTTTTGTTCCTTAGCCCTATTTATAACAATTTACTTTCACAGCTGAAATTGTTGTGCAGTTGTGGACGTAATAGGAGTTTGGTCAAAGAAACTTTTGAGCTATGAGATAACTGGTTCACCTACAAATCTCCTCTTAGAGTGAGTCTTGTAATCAAACTACACTTGTGGGGATTTTGATGTGGATGCATCATTTGCAAACACCACCTCTTCTTCTTCCATCCATAAGAAGAGCATGTGGTCGAGAGCTATGTTTGTTTCTTGTGCTAGGGAAATCCCCTACATTTACACGGTGAGTACCACATTTTACATTTATGGAGAGGCATATACATAACCTTGAGGATTTGACATCATGCCTTGGTTGCACTGTTCTACCACCTTTTGTTGCAGGTTGTCACATGGACAGTTTCGGGGCACCAGGGATTGATGTCATCGACAAGATTATTTTACCTATTTTCAACTCTCTACTCGAGCTCAGGTAAGCATTCTACAACTGAGTAGGCATTGGAACTATCTGATTAGTTGTTTGAGCCTGTAGATTTGTGTGTGAGCCTCCTTAGAATTAATTTTGCTAGTAGGAAAGTCTTTCACCTTGATAATTTTGGTATGTTGGCTTCAGAGGCATGGACTCGTTCTACTTGATGGTAGTTATTTCATTGTTTATGGTTTACATCTCCTTGATGCACCTATGCTCAAGCTTTGAAGTGTCAGATGTAGAAGCAACATTATGTGGCACATTCAGATATGTGTACATAGACTAGGGAGGAGTGGACACACTGGTAGATGGCATCTCTTGGGAGGGAACTAATATCTTGGGGAATATAGGCATAGAAGGTTAAGGTGGCAACTTTCTAGTGTCTATTAGATTATTCCCTTCCTTGCCAACAATTTTGTATGCATCTGGTAGAGTGGTCCCGCCAAGAGACTAGATCATCGAGATGTTGGCATTGATGGATTTCAAGTAGAACAGGAATGCTAACTCAGTCGGTGGGTGAATAGAAGCATGTATTCTTTTCCAAGTTGTATGTAACTAGGAATTGAAATCAATCATGGATTCATATGGGGCCCAATTTATGGTTGTCAATTGATGATATAGTGAAGACCAATCTCCATCATTCAAAAATATTTCGTAGAAAGGATCTCTGAGCTGATCCTAGGTACCGATAGTGTTAGCTTGCAGAGTGTGGTGCCAATCTAGTGCCTTACCCCTGAAAGAGGCTACAAGCAACCTTAGCGCTATATTTTAGTCAGTGAATCTAAGCACCAAACACACATCCACCACATCTTGCAAGTGTTCGGATGGTGTTTTCAAGCCTTCCCCATTGAATTTTTGCATAAAGTTTAAAGCAAAGGTCAAGATAGGGGTCCAAATGGTGGGTTCTATTGGTGCTATAAGAGGGATTTCAACATCCCATGCCACATAATTTCTATTAGCAATTGGTAACATAGCTAGTGGAGGGATCATAATTTTCACTAGATGGGTTCCAGTTTGTACTATTACTAGTGGTGGTACTAGCAAGCCAAGATTATTAGCTTTTTGGGATCTAGTAACAGGTCGATGGCTCATACACCAACTTTAGGTTTAGGTAAATTTAAGCAGTCCCACTGGGCATGCCAAAAAAATAAAATTTTGATACCAAAAATTGACAAGGTAATAGCCTTATGGGAAACTCAGTTAATAAGGGAACCAATTGCGCTAAATTGAGTAACCTCTAGATTTTTAAAGAAGCCGACTTCTTTTGTAATTGAGTTTTTATAATGGGAAAAGGAAGGAGTTATAAAAAAGAAAGATCTAAGGCGATGCACCAAGATGTAGATGTAGGCATGATAAATCTATTTGTTGGATAAGATTTAAGGGCCCATTCAATAATTTGCTAAGTCCTAGAATAACAAAAATCAAAGATGAAAACCTAAATAATTTATCCAATAACATCAAATAAATCCCATACACATTTACTAAAAGGAAGAGTCAAAGACATTGTCTAAATCATGAAACTTATATGGAAATCATAGAAGTTATGCAAATAAACTACTCTGTATAGTAATGGTATAGTATAATTTTTTTCAAATAGCTAAGAAACAGAAAGGTTGAACAATGGCACAGTCTGTGAGCCTTAAACAATAATCTAAAAAATCAATACAAAAGGCCTTGTGTCTTTTCACCATTTTTCTATATATTCCAAACTCATTTTTGGAAGGAAGAAGTAGTATATATAAGAAATCAATCCTGCCACTTGAAAGCCAGTAATAGAAAATATTCCTTCATCAGGAGCAATGATTCCCAGAGCAATGATTTCCTAAGGCCATTGCAACACAAAAAGATTTGAGCCATAAAACATAGTCACCTTCGAGCTAGATGCATCTCCTGCAAATAATGGTGGTGGTCCTAGTGTATAAGTAGCAAAACCTTGTGCATACATGTGTCACTCACCTACACAGTTAGTTACGACATGTGGAAATATGGTGGGGCTTGTTGCTCACTCTTTCCTTCCCTTCAATGAAATCCCTACCTAGAAGAAATATGGAGAAGTCTTTTTTGCTAAAGCTAATTATGGGGTCTGCCAAAGGTGTACGTGGAATGATGCTACATGGAACACGGATGGAGCTTGGTCAAGAAGAAAAGGGAAGCAGGTGTTAAGTGCCCATGCTAATGACACGTGGGATCATGGTGGCATTCAGAAGATGAGCAAAGGAAGAAATCCTTGCGAGGAGCACATAGTGGACACATCGTGGTAGCGGGAGAAGTTCTTCAAAAAGGGGCTGGGGAATATTCAAATGTATGGGGCGTGGGCTAGACTTAGCAAAATATAAACAACCTAAAGGGAGCTCGAGGAATTTTATATCCACAACTACATTTGAAATGAGGAAGTTTGGAAAAGAAAAGGAGAAAATAGAATCAACCTTCAAAGCTACAAAGATAGAAGATGATCTAAATGGTGGTAGTTCATAGGAGTTGGAAGCAAATTTTACAAGTTGAAGAAAGGTACCGATAAGTACAAAGGTATATTACCTTTTAGACATTTTAGTTGTGGAAATATTGGTCAGTATGCTTCTAGATGTCCAAAAAGAGCCATTCACAAGAAGAGTAGAGATAATAAAGAAAAAAAGGATAAAAAATTCAAGAAATTGTATTATGTTAGAGAAGATGCTAGAATTTCTAATGATGAATCTAATTTTGAAGGTGATAATGATGAATGCTTGTTTCTAGCTTTATAGAATAAATCAGTGTCTACTAACCATGGAAGACATACAAAGGAATGTGGTCTAGAGAGCAGGAAGGAAGAGATGGAAGGTACTCTGGTTGTTGTCTTTCATGCTAGACAAGATGAAGGCTATTGGGTAATTGACAGTGGCTGCTCAAATCACATGACCAGAGAGAAAAGTAAGTTTACTAAACTTGAAAAGTATGATGGAGGAATATTCATATTTGGAGATGATTTTAGTGCAAATATTTTTGATGGAAAACACAGTACTGATGATGTCTATTATGTTAAGGGCTTAAGGCATAATCTCTTGAGTGTTGGAAAAATGTGTAGCAAAGGATTTAAGCTTGTATTTCAGGATAACACTTGTGAGATCAGAAAAGGGTTTGGTATTGTGGTGGATATAGGAAAAAGAACATATGGAAACATTTATTAGCTTAAGGGTGTTGTTGGTCAGTGTTTTGTATCTCAAGTTAATGAAAGTTAGCTATGGAACTAGAGGATGGGACATGTAAACTTTGACAATTTGATTAGGATTAGTTCAAGAGAAGTTGTCAGGGATCTTCCTAGAATCACAA
Source organism: Sequoia sempervirens (assembly GCA_007258455.2). Taxonomy (NCBI): domain Eukaryota; kingdom Viridiplantae; phylum Streptophyta; class Pinopsida; order Cupressales; family Cupressaceae; genus Sequoia; species Sequoia sempervirens. The sequence continues at coordinate 5,471 of VDFB02371960.1, forward strand.
AGCCTACCAATACTATTTGCAAAAGTTATTAGTTAGGAAAATAAACAAGATGCAACTTTAAAGGAAAAGAAAAATTAACTACTGGAATGTTGGAATTGATTCATACAAACCTCTATGGTCCCACAAGAATAGGAAGTGTTAATGGTGATAGGTATTTCATGCTTTCAATTGATGATTATTCTAGAATGACATGGGTTACTTTTCTTAGGGAGAAATCTCAAGCTCTATACAGATTCAAAGTGTTCAAGGAGATGGTAGAGAATGAAGTGAACCTAAAAATAAAATGCTTAAGGTCTAATAGAGGTGAATAATTCACCTCTAGTGAGTTTAATATGTTTTGTGAAGAGCATGGTATTAAGAGACATTTTTCTGCTCCTAGAACTCCTCAACAGAATGGAGTTGTTAAGAGGAAGAGCAAGATTGTTCAGGAGGCTGCAAGGACAATGATGAAAGAGGAAAATGTACTTGATGTATACTAGAGAGAAGTAATTCACACTACTATTTATATCCTTATAACAGTTCAAATCAAAGGTAACAACACAAAGACCCCTTATGAACTGTGGCATGGAAAAATTCCTATTGTTAAGTACTTTAAGGTGTTTGGAAGAAAATGTTACATCAAAAGAGATGATGAGAACCTAGGAAATTTTGATGCAAGATGTGATGAAGGTATTTTCCTTGGATATTCAACTAATAGAAAATCTTATAGATGCTTCAATAAGAGATTGAGAAATATTGTTGAGAGTGCAAATGTGAAAGTTGATGAAGATATGCACATATCAATTGAGATAAGTGAAGTTGAACTAGATGAACCTATCTATAGAAAAGTACAAGAAGAGAATAAGGAAGAAGAACATATTGAAGAAGAATAAGAAGCTCTAGAACATGCTCCTAAAACTCTAAAATATGTATAGAAAAATCATCCTGAAGAATAGATAATTAGAGACAAAAGTGAAGGTGTAAAGACAAGAAGCAAAGTGGTAGCAACTGAGGTAAACTTTTGTTTACTTTCTGAGATAGAACCCAAAATAGTGTGTGAAGCATGCAAAGATGAAAATTGGGTTAGATCAATGAAAGAGGAACTACAACAGATAGAGAAAAATTGGACATGGGAATTGGTTCCTAGACCGGTAAACAAGAATGTAATTGGTACAAAATGGGTATTCAAGAATAAGTTGAATGAGAATGGTGAAGTTGTATGAAACAAAGCAAGGCTTGTGTAGAAAGGTTATTCACAAGTTGAAGGAATATATTTTGAGGAGACATTTTCCCGATGGCAAGAATGGAGGCTATTTGGATGTTTTTGGCATTTTCTGCACACAAAGATTTCAAGTTATACAAGATGGACATTAAGTCTACATTCCTGAATGGAGAATTAGAAGAAGAGGTCTTCATGGAACATCTAGAGGGATCTTATTTATTAGATAAACTAGATATGGTTTGTAAGTTGAAAAATGAATTGCATGGACTTAAATAGGCTCCCAGAGCATGGTATGCAAGATTGGACAGGTATTTGACATAACAAAGGCTCAACAAAGGCTCCACAGATAGCAATCTCTATTTCAAGGTTGAAGGAAACAAAATGTTGATAGTATTTGTGTATGTTGATGATATTATCTTTGGAGGAAATGAGGGTATGTGCAAGAAATTTGTAGAGGAGATGCAAAAAAAGTTTGAAATATCTATGATTGGTGAGTTAAATTTCTTCCTTGAACTTCAAGTGAATCATACTGATAAGGACATATTCATTTCACAATCAAAGTATGTTAAAGAGTTTCCAAAGAATTTTGGAATGGATGACTCCAAATCAGTCAATACCCCTATGGTGACTAATGCAAAATGAGTAAGGATGATTATTCTCCTAAAGTTGATTAGAGCATGTATAGATCTATGATTGGTGGATTGTTATATCTTACTGATACTAAACTGGATATCATACATGCAATATATTTGGTTGCCATATTTCAAGCAAAACCTAAAGAAGCACTCCAGATTATGGTTTATGGTATCCTAAGGATATCGATTTCACTTTGAGTGCTTACATTGATGAAAATTGGGCTAGTTTGGTGGATGACCAGAAGAGTACAAGTGGTGGTGCATTCTTTCTTGGAGGAAGATTGGTTTCATGGCTAAGCAAGAAACAAGATTCAATTTCTTTATCCACTACACAGGCTAAGTGCATTGTTGCAGCATGTTGTACACAGGTATTATGGATGAAGCAAACACTGAAGGATATAGGAGTGATGTGTGATGAGCCTATCCATATCTTTGGTGATAATACAAGAGAAATAAATATTTTAAAGAATCTTGTAATGCATTCAAGGAAAAAGCATATATCTATTAGATATCAGGGTATGTGCAGGATCATCATGGAAAAAATAGGCCCTTAAGTGGCAAAAAATTCAAAAAAATTAGAGTTAGGAAATGTGACATAAAAAATTGAATAAGTTATCTATATTATTTCAAAAATATGTAGAATAGAATCTATAGAAAATTGAATTTAGTTTCTAAACTACTGAGTTTTTTTTTTTTTAAAATCTATTTAATTGAAAATTTGAAATTTCAATGTAGTAGTACTTAAATTTCAGGGAAAAATAAAATAGTGTTTGTCTAACCACTATTTGCAATAAAATGATAATTTTTTATTTTATAAGATTTTAGACATAAGTAGAGGACTAGGTAATGCGGATGTGATGCATATTTTTTTTATGAGGAGAAATTTTTTCCAAGTAAATAATTAATTATGAATTTTTTATTACGAAAAGCTTTAAAAATATAAAACTTGTATATCACGACCACCTTAGCTGTCAAGGCTTCATGGAATTCAATTTTTCTATTTTTAATCCTATGAGTATGCTGAAAAGAATAGTATATGTGATGCATGTTTTGGATTCAAAATGTGATATCATTTGAGAAGATATAGATGTTTTCAATCAACCTATCAATGTGACTCTTTTGAAATTCGTAATTCAAATAGAAAATGAATAATAATTATTTATTAAAATCAAAGTAAAGAATAATTTATATTGGTGGAAAGCTAAGAATCTCCTTTAAAAACCCTTTTCATTTCATCAATTTTGGGTTAAAAAAAAGTCGTCAGCCACATACCCTACAAATACCCATCATATTGCCACTGTTTGGCCCATCATGATCTTACACATACCCATCATTTTTTGAGAGAGAAGGTATTGGATAATGAAGCTAGGCTTGAATATGTGCCTACAAAGGATCATATTGTTGATATATTTACTAAGGCTCTTCCGAAGGATAATTTTGAGTATCTCAGGGAGAATTTGGGGGTTATTTCCCCTCCTTCTTTGAACTAGGTGCACATAGAGGTGCATCAGTCTAGGGGATCTATAGATTCTTCATTTGTCTGGATTGATGACTAGGGTCTACTCCTTAGGGGTAGTAGGAAGTATCATTGTTGTAGTATGATATGTGTGGATGCAATCCTAAGGGGGAGTAATCATATTTTTTGTTCTTTCCAATTGATGTCAAAGGGGGAGAGGGTGTTGTGTGTTGCCATCAATGACAAAGGGGGAGATTGTTGCAAGTATGAATGAGTATGGTGGTGTTGTCATTGATATTGCCATTGATGTCAACATAGTATAGGTTGTTATAGAGAAAGGAAACAAGTGATTACAGGTGGTTCATGTATAGTTGAGATACTATTGAGATGTGAGTACATGGAACTATCTTTATGGTGTTGTAGGTGTGGTGATATGATGAGTTCCCAACTACTTTCGAGAAAATTAATAAATAGTGAAGACAGACTTGTGTGTATCTTTAGAATGTGTGGATCTGTAGTGTTGTTTATGGGCATCCTTGGGTGATATATCATGGATTGTAGCTTCTAGTTTCATGAAGAGTGAAAGTTGTTTTCATCAGTGTGTGAACTGGTCTGATAGAGTTGTTTATCTATGGACTAGGAGAAAGGTATCTGCTCTGCAGTCCTCTGCTGGTTTGTTTTATGTCTTGTGGATCTGGAAGAAGTCTTGTAATGGTGTTATCTATGTTCTATCAAAGGTGTTCATGGTTTGGTGCTCTAGAAGACTAGTTTCTGAGTTGTTATGTGTTTCTGTATAATTTGGATGGACTGATGAAAAGTGTTCTATGTATGAAGGTTATTTCATTAACTATGGATGAATCTGAAGGCATCTGAGATGTGTTACAGTGCATGGTGAAGTATATAATGTGGTTTTCATGTTATCTTCTTGGTGAGGAAGCATGTACTTCAAAGTTCATTGGTGTTTTCATTAGGTTTGGCCAACTTGGTGTTTACATGTCATGTGAAGGATAAGTAAAAATTAAGGAAGCACATGATTGATCCAAGAAGTTGTTTTGGGTCTTGGTTAAGTTATGGTTTTTTACACTCTCATTCTCTTCCACTATGGCAATGTTGAGTTTCTAACCCAATTTGAATTTGTAAAATCAAGCATGTGTAGCCGACCTTGAATAATGTTTCTAAGGTTGAAGATGGTATAAATAAAAGTCGAGGTGTTGAGGATTGTATGCCACAAGTTTGAGAAGCAAGAGTGTGTGAAAGTGAATTGAGGAAGAAATACTTTAATATGTTAGATTCTTGAAAGCAGTGAACTGACGATGTTTGCAATTCTCTTATCAAGGATGTGGATGTGTGAAAGTTGTGGTTTTTTTTTGTTATCTTTCTTTGTCTATAGGCAGTGAGCCTCCATTTTATACAGTGAGTCCTATCTAGACAATGATTCCTAACTTGGGCAGTGACCCCTTTGGCAGTGAGCCTATTTGTAAATGATTTTGCAATTACTTTATATTGTGAGTTAATCCTTGTTGTGGTTTTTCCCTTATTGGGTTTTCCACATAAATTTGTTGTTTCTTGTGTTTATATTTCTTTCTATTATTTGCATTCCATTCTCATACTTGATAATAGATTAAAGTGGATGTGGAGTTAATAATTGTTTTCAATTTTTGAATGTGATTGGTGACAACAGATTCACCCCCCCTTAGTTGTCTTACTCCTTTCAACACATTAAAATTCATAATTTTTAGGATTTCAGATCTTCATTCAAGCCTCTTTAGTTTCTAGGTGCACCTTTGTTTATCTATAGTTTTTTGTTCTTATTTTGGTTCATTTTCTAAGTAATATACTTAATTTTACTTGTCATTTACACTTCTTTTCTTTCCAAACCTTTGCTTTGTTGTGAACCCCCTTTCAATATTTAATCACACCCCTAGGAAACCTTATTGTAGATCTCTTTCCCTCATTCCATTTGTATATTCATATGTCTAAGGTTTCTTTGAATGAAATTTGAAGGAAATAGGTGGAAAGGTCCTAAAACCCTACCCTTGTGGAACAACCTAATTTCCCAACATTTCATTTTGGTGAACCTATCCTTTAGAACACCTTCTTTTCTAATTGGGCATGTATCATAGTCCTAGATCTAGCTTACAATGACTTTGCACTATTTTTTGCATTAGTTAATTTACATATAGGGTTTCTAAATCTTGCATTAGGTAAAGAGCATATAGGTTGCACATTTTTGCATCTTACATCATTGAAATTCACTTGAAATCTGCAAATGCATTTAGTCTAGACATAATTCAAACTAAAAAAACATAACATTCACTTGTAATTTTCCAAAATTAGTGTAGAAACCCTAATCTCGAACTAATATGCCCCTCTTGGTGATTTAGTCCCAATGCAGGTTGTTTTACCTAATTTTTGGATATTCTATGTGCATTGTTTCGTATCATTTGAACCCTTGAGAAACCATTATTGGGACTCATATGCCCCTCATGGTTATTTAGTCATGTTTTATATTTGAAACTACATTTTACAACATTAAAATTCCTCTCTCTATGTTTTAGTTTGCTACTATTAGATTTCTATTTCATATAACAAAGTTTTTGTTTCATTCATTTCATTGCACATTTCATTCTAGGTTATTGCATTACATTTCATAATGGATATGTTCTTTGGTAAGTTTTGGATTTCCTTGAAGTCATTAGTGGATGTATAAAGTTGTCCTTTTAGAAATAAACCTAACGAAATTGAACTTACTCATGCTCAATCAACTTCTAATGCATGTCATCATGATGTTGACATCATTGGGGAAGATGATGATAGAATGAACAACTTCATAGATGATTGCTTTAGAATCCTCAGGAATAATGCATCCTTTTATCCTTCACTAAAACAACCAACACCTCCCATCATCCCACCACTTGACATGTTTTTTCGTTTACATCCTGAAATTGAAACACAGGATGAGCCTATGTTCCCTACAATAAGTGAATCTAGTTCCTATAATGAAGCAAACATTTGACCATCCTATATTAACAAAGTGACCAACACTCCTATCAACTTAGAAGAAACATATGGAAAATTATTTACAATATTAAGTAAATAAGGATGTGATACAACAAGTGAGCATGAAATTCATCAGCTCTTAGAGAAAATACCAACTGAAGATATCAAAGGGTTAGGATAGAAAGATCCTCCTCTTGACATAAGTTTCATCCTTCCTAAAGAACAACCGATTCTTCCTAATGATGATAAGGATGATAGGATCATCTTAGGTCCTCCTCCTCAACATATAACTCAAGAATTGGTGAATCTAGTAAGCAACAAAGGCGTTACAAACTAAAGAAACTACAATTCCCTTACCCGTTGTCTACAACTGAAATAACTTTACATGTACTTCTATGTCAAGGACTTATTACATTACCACCCATGTGATAAAACTGATTTCCAAATCCTAAGAACACAAACACAACACATCAAGTAAATATCATAGAATTTTTGTACATAGTAATGGTGAGTGTTGTGCTTTAAAAAAAATATTTATAAAGTTTGATATCATACAAATAATCCATTAAAGCATGTCATTTCACTCCTTTCCATGTAATAGTTTTAGGATCTTTCTTTCTCAATATTACATGCCTTACATTCATTGCATATCATTTCCTAATGCAAGGAGTTCTTTCTCATCACATACCTCAAGTCATTCTTGTCTTGCACATAGTGGGGGGGAGAATTAAATAGCCTTCTCCTAGTACCACACTTTATGTTTTCTCTTTAGCTAGTTGTCAACCTTTTGTATATGATGAACATGATTGGGATGTAGACAATCTTCTAATAGGTTGACTTGCATGTGCCTTACTAGTATTTTACATTATTTTCTCTTTCATGTTATGTGTGTGAGCGCATTTGTATAATGTGATCCCTCGTATTGTTATGTTTGATGTATCTCTCTCTTTGTGCATACCTCTATTTGTATCTAAATTATTCTCTATGTTGTATATATCTTTTCATTTTTCTTGTGTTTTCCTTTTGGGGATGATGCAAGGCGTCAAGAAATTTAGGTCTCTTCCCTGTTGACCCAAAATCTTTTCCCTTATCTTTTCACTGATCTTTTGTTTTCCATTTGGGGATGACACAAGGTGTCGAGATATTTAGGTCCTTCCATGTTGATTTGAAATATTTTTCTTTTTTTTAGCTCTCTTTATGTCATTCTTCGTGTTCCATGAGTATTTCGGGAATGATGATAGTTCTAAGCTCTCTAAAAACATTGTAGCAAAGACATACTAAACCCAAATCCATGGATATCTTATGTGTGATTTTGGGATTTCATTTTGGGGGAAACCCATTTTCATGATGTAGCTTCATTTGGAAATATATGACTTGGCACAAGGCTTTCCAAATAAGCTCTAATGTCCTCTTTATTGTTAGCATTTTTCATTGGCATTATTATTTAAAGTGGGGGCATACATTGGCATTGTTCTCTTACAACTCATGTTTCATTCTGTAGTCTTCTTACTTCATGCAATGTGTCTTTAGCTTTGCAGTGACTTTGGGTGTAATGTCCCTCAAGAGCATGAGCTCTCTTAGCATATGATGATCCTCTTAGTGGCTTGATGTGACACACCGCATACCCTAGGTTGTGAATCTTCTATTCTTCAATTGGTCCTCTCTTGGAGACATTAGGCACAATGTTCCCTAAGTTAATATGTTACATGGACTAAGAAAAACTCATTTGAACATACCTTACACTATTTTTCATTTACAATATCGGTTATATGGCTACCTTGCATAACATGCTTTTCTTTCCTATGGAGCGATCTTGTTCATTCATTAGTGTCAAGCATATGAAGATTTGATTTCCTCATGAATCCTATTGTTCATGTTGTTTGGTTCCTTATCAAAGTTATCAAGAGGTATAGATTTGGTCTGGTTGTACATATGGGATCACAACTCAAGAATTACTTTCCCATAGCCACTCGCTTGTCTATGTCAACCCATACCGACTGTGTGTGTATGCATCTCGTTGGGGGCTCACCTAGTGGATGGACTAAGGTTCCACTAGCCCTTATGAGTGTGCATTTAGTTTGCATAGTGGACATCGTGTTCCACTAGTAAACATTCTTGAAAAATAGCCTAGATCTTATCCACATCGTGCGAGACAAATGATCAAAGCTTGATCCACCCTTTGTGGTTTTTTTTTTCTTTCTCTTTGTCTTTGGTAGTGTACGCTTTTTCCTTGTTATTTCTCCTTATATCATTTTATGTGTGTCATATTTTTCCTATATTTATTTTCCATAGGATCTCAATCTTGGGGGCTTAATCATCCCTCTTGATCGTTGTTGTCCTATCTTACTAGCATTGGTATGCCCAGACCCTTCTTGATGAAATTTTTGTCTAATTTAGTGTGATTTTGAAGCAATTTCCTCCTCTCACTAAATTAGAGACTAAATGTAGTGTAGAAAAATGTATCCTTTTACATTTTTACACTTGTTTGGTTCCTCCCTACTAAAATTGGGATTCTTCATGCCTTATTTGGTCTTATTTTGCATCTACAAGCCTTATTTAATGCATCTTTCCACAGATAATCCTGACATATATGTGATGACCAATCATAATTTAGTTATTTTGAATTTTATGGACCAAATTTAGTGATCTATGACTCATATGCCACCTTGGGCATATGGGTCCCACCTAAATTTTAGGGCATAGTCCCGAATTTAGGATAAAACTAAACATTTCATGAAATTTGCCTCTTGACCAAGTAGCCTACTAGGACTCATATGCCCCAATTGGTGTATGAGCCCTTCTGAGCTTGGACCTATTTTAAATTAAAATTCTTGGTAGGATTTTACTCTCCTAGATCTGATGTTGTCTTGTAGTGTTGTAATTTCAAGAAATTTGGCATAAACAAGTATAATTACATGGTTATTTCACATATTTTCTTCTACAAATTTTCATGAGCAAGTGTTATCTAAGAATTCAAGCATTCTAGCATTCAAGAGCATTCAATCTGAGTGATTATCAAGAATTTTTGAGCATTATTCAAGATTCAAGCATCGTGTCAAAGTCATCATGCATCATGTTTGATTTTGAGCTAACATTTGTGGTGTATGTTATTATGATTCAAACAAGCATTCAAGTCAAGATCCATAACATAAATTCAAGATTCAATATCTACATTAATGCTAGCCATTACTTACAATATTGTAGCATTTGTTCCAAGGGTTTGGTGAGTTGCAACATTGCATATTTGTTCATTCATCATTCCTTCATTCTATTTCATTTCATTTCAAGGTTTTATTACCAAAATAGGATTTGACCAAGGAAAACCCATTTCCACTAACAAAATAAAAAATTCCATCTCTTTTATGTGTGATTGCATATCTAGGTGATTTCATTTCAATATTGGAGAAAAGTTGTCAAGTTTTCATCTACATTGCAAGATGACTAAAAGTCACCTACAAGTTGCAATTCAGTGTTTCAGGATCAAATATTTGATAGGAGAGAAGCTATAGGAGAATATTCTAGGATATCAGTGTTTTAAATCAATCCTAATACAAGGACTAAATCACCACTTGTGGTGTATGAGTCCCAGTATAACTATTTTCAAGAATTTTCTATAGATCTTGGTTTAGCAGTTCTAGATTCTTGTTTCACCCCGAAACCTTAAACAAGGACTAAATCACCTCTACTGGCATATGAGTCCTAGTGTGCATTAAAAGTCAGCATTTTCATGATTTCAGATCTTCATTCAAGCCTCTTTAGTTTCCAGGTGCTCCTCTATTTATCTCCAGTTTGTTATTCTTATTTTGGTTCATTTTCTAAGTCATATACTTAACTTTGTATGTCAATTAAACTTCTTGTCTTTTCAAGCCTTTTCTTGGTGGTGAACCCCCTTTTAGTATTTAATCACACCACTAGGAAACCTTATTGTAGATCTATTTTCCTCATTCCATCGCTAGATTGAGATGTCTAAGGTTTCCTTGAATGAAATTTGAAGGAAATAGGTGGAAAGGTCCTAAAACCCTACCCTTGTGGAACAACCTAATTTCCCAACATTTCATTTTGGTGAACCTATCCTTCAGAACACCTTCTTTTATGATTCAGAGTCCATCATAGTCCTAGATCTAGCTTACATTAACTTTTCATTATGCTTTGCATTAGTTAATTTGCATCTTCTGCTTCCAAATCTTGCATTACTGAAAGTGCATATAGGTTGCATTTTTGCATCTTTCATCAATTGAAATTCACTTGGAATCTATAATTGCATTTATTTTAGATATCATACAAACCAAAAAAATAGAACATTGACTAAGAATTTTCTAAAATTAGTATAAAAACCCTAATCTGGGACTCATACACCCTTCTAGGTGATTTAGTCAAAATGTAGGTGTGTCATAGAAAAATGGCCACTTGACATTTTCATGGCCTTTTAGACCTTTTTTCATGGTATTGGAACTATGTTGCTTTGATTTTATGTTGTAACATGGCTTGAACATGCTTATTTAGGTACTAAAATGCAAAGAACAATGTCTTGTGAAGGTGTTGTGAAGTTTTGTAAGACATTTCTACATTCTTCTAGACTCTATTTAATGCATTTCACCTAAAAACCACCTTTTTACACATCAACAAGTCCTATTGTGAAGTGTTGTAAAGTCTTGTAAAAAAATTTCATGCTTTTCTAGGCACATCTTCACTATTTACACCCTTCTAATGCTTTATTTTGTCCCTTTATTCCCTCATATGACTTAATTAAGTGTATTTTTGAATGTTATCCCAACAAATAATATTAAACACAACATTTTTCCCAACACATATTTTTAGGTCCTAGGTGGGACCCATTCACCATGGGTGGCGAATGAGTCCCCCTTGGCCCCAAATTTAAAATATTTTACATTTCCTTTTGGGATTTTATTCAAAATCACTTGATGTAGCCCTGTGATGAGGTATGAATGGATACTAGAGCACAAGAATTGTATAAATAAGTGATTTTCATATCATTCTAGCCCTGATTGATCAAGTTCACTTATCCACCTATTCACTTAAGCATTCAAGCATTCTACAACATCAATTCAAGCACTATTCAAGCACTTTGAAGCAGCCATTGGAATTACTTCAGACTTGCAACATCAAGAGTTAGGTGAGTTGATAGTACTTACATGTTGTTAGTTTATATTTCTCTTGCATTTCATTATCTTTTTAAGGGTTTAATTACTGAAAGTGGGGTTTGACCAGGGAAAACCCCTATTCACTAACCCTTAATCATTTTTCCCCTATTGCATGTTTGTTTGCAGCCCTTTGTTTGCAAATTTGATAGCTTATTAGGTGTTGAATATTTATTTTCAAGTCAACTTGAGTCAATTTCAAGCTTAGAGAGTTATTTGTCCATTTTCTACAGATTTTACTTTGGCTACCTGACAAGAATACATTCCTGGATCTAGTGTTGCAAAGTTGTCTCCTAGATTTTCAAAATTTTGGGAGAGGACTGATTCACCACCTATGGATAATGGGTCCCACCTTAGGACTCGAAACTTGAGTTTTGTCAGATTTTAGATCCCGAAAGACAGAAACCAACTCCCGACAGTTTTTCACTAGTAGGTGGGTTGATTCACCACCCTGGGTGAATAAGTCCCACTATGAAAAATAAGTGAATTCCACCAGCACCCATAATACTCCAGAAAGCTCACATTTCATCTAGGTGAACTCAAATTCATCCTTGTACTTTTTGTTTTGCATAATTTCTCCATTTACATAATTTTTTGCTTATCACAATGTGTTTTCAAACATAGTTGTAATTGCACTTTTGCATTCATTTTCAGTCACCTAGATTAATCTATTGCATTTAGTTAACTTCATTTACATCATATCACATCACACACATCCTAATTTGAGTGTTACATATGCATTTTTGGACCCAATCTCTCTCCTTTTAGGTGAAAAACCCTAGGAGTGTAAGAGTAGCATTCGGGTCCTAAAAATCTATGTTTCATTTTGGTAAACCAAAATTTTGAACACTTTATATTTTTTCTTGCATTTACATCTTGCATCCTAGTTCTCATTTGCATTACAATTCAATTAGTACATTTATTTTTTAATGCATTTTAGGACTTTTTCATTTTTTATTAGTGAAATGTTCATTTAGCTTTCATTTTTGCATAACATCTAATTGAAAAAAGTAAAAATATGCATTTTTTATTTGAAATTGCATACTCTAGAGAATTTAAATCATCTTAAATTTTTTGAAAAACACTAAAACACATCATACTGGGACTCATTCGCCACCCAGGGCGAATCAGTCTCTCTGCACTTTTTAGACAGTATTTTTGGCATTTTTCTGGCATTTGTTTGCATTTCTATTTTTTTGTAGTTAGCTCTCTATTATAGTTAGTAGATTTTCTATTATTTTCATTTTAAACCTCTTAGATTAGCTTGCATTTGCATTCACCCCTCCTTTGTGGTACTTGCATTCAAGTGTTTGGTGCCTCGTTGATAATACTTTAGCGAGATGAAGTTCTAGACTCATGGCATCCCTCGATAGCACTTTGGTTGTGGACCTTGGGATCTCACGAGCTCCTACTCCTAGTACGGACAATGGTTCATTAGGCCCTAACAATACCACTTCCATACTTTCACCTTTCCATCCAATGAATTTTGACAACCAAAACAATTACCTCCTACAAGAAAAGGTCGTTAATATTCATGAGGACTTTGCACATTTACAACAAGACTTGTCACTTGAAAACATTTCCACAACTGCCATACCTACCATTCAGAATCTTCATCGTTTGATTGAAAGTGATGATGGCTTGCAAGTGATGAAGAAATTCTTTGAGATTTACAATAAACATGCCTCTTGAAACACCCAATTTGCAACCATTCTAGTAGGCCAAGGAGCACCTCAAGTTCCTCCCCCTTCAACCATTGCTTCCATCCCAACTTATACCAATCCACAAGTCCATAAAACTATGCATTAGGCTACTTCTTTTATGGCATCACAAGTCCCTTCTACCACTTTCACACCTCTTAGCATTCCTTTCACTTCCCCTAACATCACTTACACTCCATCATCATTTTCCCTTCCACCTCAATCCACATACCCCGATCCTCTTCTTACACAACTTCTCACTACTATTTCATCTATGCAACATCAACTTTCTAACATTAGTCAAGGTCAATCTACTCCACCCACATATTATGTCCATAGTAGTTCCTTATCCATAGAAATCTTACATACCCTGATGCCACAAGGGATAGAAATGCCTCAGTTTGAGAAATACAAAGGAAAAGGATATCCTATCAACCATGTTAATGCCTATACCACTTTGTGTAGTGACTTTTTCCTTGACGATAAACTGTTGGCCAAAATGTTTCCAAGGAACTTGAAAGATACCACATTAGAATGGTTTTCCAACTTGCCTAATCATTCCATGAATTGGTGGAAGCTTGCATTAGTAACTTTCAAGTTCACATGATACCTAAAAAGACAATGGCAGACCTTATGAGATGTAGACAAAAACAAAGATGAAAAAGTGATTGATTTCATCTCATATTACCAATCCTTATATGCTCAAATTGATGTTAAAATTCCAGATGCACATCTGTAGAAAATGTTTATCAAAAATTTGCACACTAATCTTCATGATAAACTCACCATGATGAAATTCCCTTCATTCATGCATTTATGTACAACCTTATGCGATTACCAAAATTCGGTTTCAAGTCATGATTCAAAATCCACTTCTAGCCAAGTTGAAAAACCCAAACACAACAATCAAAACTAGAATAACAAACAAAACTTCTGCAAACCAAATAGAATCTTTTTACAGTTTAATCCACCTCCTCAACCACATCCACAACCAACTCAACAAGTTCAAAGTTCAATGGCCACTGTTAAGGTAGTCATTCCTTATCATTATGTGGATTTGAATAGATAATTCACTCCTTTACCCAATACCCTCCATCACACAATGAACCAATTAATTCAAAAACACATGCTCACTTTTCCACATGTTCGACCACTTGATCGAAATCAACCATTACCACCTACATTCAAACCTAATGCTTATTGTCACTTTCATCGACAAAATGGCCATGATACCAAAAATTATAAGCATCTTAAACATTTAGTTCAAAACCTTATTGGTTCAAGTTAATTGACTATTACAGGTGTTAATGATCAAGGAAATAAGTTTGTTTCACCCCCTAACCAGAATTTGCAAATTTTCACCAATCCTATGCATAAACATACTACCTCGTTTGTCAAGGCTAGTGAACCTTCAAAGACTAATGTAATGACTATTGATATGAACAACTAACAACATGATACAACTCCTACTATTACCCTTGAGCTAGTCCTATGGATAAAATTTTGGCTACGATAGACATTATCCATCGTGAGGGTCAAACCACTAAATCATTTGATATTACTTTTTCTGCTAAAGACATACTACAAAAGCTTCTTGATGGTCCTCTCCACATAGCTGGCAGAATCTATGATAATCCCACTAATGGGATATTAATAGATCCCGCTTGTGGTGAGAATGTGATCACAGAAGAGTTTTTGGTATTACATGAACTATATCAAGATGACTATAATAAACCCAATGGATTGATTAAAACACATAATTTTTTTGCATGCCCTATGATTGGATCGATCATCCTACCCTTACAAATAGGACCTAAAACTTTGGAGGTAACATTTTCAATTATTCCACAATCTGATCAATTTCGTTTGCAGCTAGGTCACCCTTGGCTTCGGTCAATGAAAGCGGTCCCATTAGTTGTTCATAAGTGCTTGAAGTTTCCACATGACAACGAGATAGTCACCATACACCATACTGGATTTATTCCTTTATCTTCCAAAGGTAACTTTTCATTAGAAGCTTTCTGTTCTGAACCCATGGAACCAATCACCCCTTGCAAAGACTTCTTTTTCATAGCCTATGAAAAGTTTAAAGCCAAAAAGATAGTTGAATTGTCCCTTCATAACGCATCCTCATCCACTTCCACACCTCCTATCATAGATGAAACCATGCTTCAACCTAAGCATGACAATGAGAAAACCATACAACCTCCTGAAAAATCACCCCTTGATATTTCCCCGCCATCGTTCAAACAACCAAGGGAACATGAACTAAACCCTACTCAACTGCCTCGAATTAAACAAGTATATAAAGCCAAAGAGAAAGTGGTTGATCCATCCCTTTGGTTTCTTCTCTTCTTCGCCCTTTAGAAGAAAAATAACCTATGATGGCTCAATCTGCTCTTACACCTCAACAACTCCAAAATAGAATTAAACAGAACCGCGGTACTAGGGAACGAAGACATCACCATTGTCTCCTTGCTCGTCAATCTCGCATAGAATACAGGGTATGTGCAGGATCATGATGGGCCAAAAAGTGGCATTATTATGGGTATTTGTAGGGTATGCGGCTGACGAATTTTTTTTAACCCAAAATTGATGAAACAAAAAGGGTTTTTAGAAGAGATTCTTAGCTTTCCACCAATATAAATTATTATTTAATTTTAATTTAATAAATAATAATTATTTATTTTCTATTAAAATTATGACTAAAGTCCTCATCGATAGGTTGATTGAAAAATTTCTATAACTTTCAAATGGTATCATATTTTTTGAATCCAAAACATGCATCACATTCTATGCCTCACATAATATAGGATTAAAAAAAGAAAAATTAAATTTCATGAAGTTTTGACCAAGTTAAGGTGGTCAGACATACGAGTTTTTATATTTTTTAAAATTTGTAATAAAAAAATCATAATTAATTATTTACTTGGAAAAAAATTACAAAAAAGTATGCATCACATTAGTACATGAGTCCTCTACTTATATAGAAAATATTATTACAAAATATTATCATTTTATTATGGTGGGTGGTTAGACAGGACACCTACTTATTTTTTCCCTAAAATTTAAGTACTCTGCATTGAAATTTCAAATTTTCACCAAATAGATTTTATTTATTTTTAAATAAACCTAGTAGTTTAGAAACTACATTCAATTTTCTACAGATTCTATTCTTACATATTTTTGAAATAATATAGATAACTTATTCAAATTTTTATGTCAAGTTGCCTAACGCTGATTTTTCTGATTTTTTTGCCACTTAAGGGCCTGTTTTTTCCATGATGATCCTGTACATACCCTACAATAAAGAACATCAACCTTTACCTTTGATAGAAGTAATAGATGACCACCCTCCTTCTCCTAGCCCACCACAACATAGTCCAGTGCAACAATCACAACACATTAAACCACTCCAATAATCTCGGCTTTTAATACATCCATCTTTAGAAATCACCCTTTGTCCTCCTATTGTCATTAATCTTGATGATGATAATGATGATAATGACGATGTGGAAATTGCCAAAATTGATTGAATTGCATAATGATTTAAATTCTTTATTTTCATCTACAATGAGCTTAAATGATATATCCTCTCCACCAAGTGAAGAACCTGGTACAACTCCTGGTTCGACGCTTGTAATTATTCCTTTGGACAGTCAACCACCACTGCATTACACTAAACATGATTGGGATACAGATGAATTGTTAGATGGTTAAGTTGCATTCGCCTCACCAATCTTTTCTCTTTACTTTTATTTTGAGTATCGTGTTCCCCCGTATCGTGTGTTTGTTTTTCTCTTTCTTTGTACACTTCTTCTATTCATCCCTATATTCTTCTATTTAACGGTCCTTGTCTTTTTCATTATTGTTTTTTGTTTTCCTTTTGGGGATGATGCAAAGTGTAGAGACACCCTATGTCTCTTCCATGTTGACCCAAACGGTCCTTTTCTTTTTCATTCTTGTTTTGTGTTTTCCTTTTGGGGATGATGCAAAGCATTGAGATGACCTATGTCTCATCCATGTTGACCCAAACCTTTTGTTTTCCTTTCTGCTTTATATTTTCTTTTGTTTTTCATTTTGGGGATGATGCAAGGCATTGAGACTAAAATGTCTCCTTCATGTTGACCCAAAAGCTTTCTCATTTTCTTTCTTTTTGCTTGTGTTTTCGTTTTGGGAATGATGCAAAGTGTTGAGATCGCAATGTCTCTTCCATGTTGACACAAAATGAACTTTCTTTTTCTTTTCTTTTCACTCTCTTTATGTCATTCTTCTAGTTATGTGTGCTTTGGGGAATGATGACAGTTCTGAGCTCCCAAATCGATAGATCCTTTATGTGTTTGGTGTATTTTCTTTTCTAGGGGGAAACCCCCTTCTTTCTTTCTTTTTCATTTTTCCTTGACATGACGCAGCCTAGCTTCAAAACATATGACTTGGAATAGGGATTTCCAAGTTGGCTCTCATGTCTTGTTTTCTTTTTTCCTTTCCTTTTCTTCTCTACTTTAAACTAATTGCTCATAGAACGATGTGTAGCAATTCCTTTAAAGTGGGGGGCATACATTACCATTAATTCATTTACATTCTTGGTTCCTAGTGTAGCCTTGTCATTTATTTGATACGCTCATCACTTTGTGGATGACATTTGGTGTGATGTCTTTCATAATTATGATCTATCTTAGCATATTACATTCCTCTTAGTGGCCTGATGCGACACACTGCATCGTCCAAGTTGTGAATATACTATTCTTTGATTGGTCCTCTCTTGGAAGACATTAAACACAATGTCCCCTGAGTGACTGACCTTGTATAAACTAAACAAGAGTCCTTTGTAGATCTTTTCACATATTACATTTTACATTACATTTTTGCATTTTTAAATTTTTGCATTCCTTTTTACCACCTTGCAGAACACAACTTGCATGACTATGGTACCTTTCCTTTTTGGTCACGAGCATTTTTCCTTGTGGAGCCTTGTTAAAGTTATTAGGTAGTATAACTTTGGCATGGTTGAATGGGAAGACCAACTAGAGGCATGACTTTTCCCCATAACCACCTTTGTGTTTTGTGAGTGCATACCAACTAGCCTATGTATCTTACTTTTTGGGCTTTCTCTCCATGCAGACATCTAGTTTCATGGCCCCAAAGTGAGTATACAGTTGGGCCTTCTCACCCTGTGGAAAGTCTAAAGTTTTGTGGCCCTAGAGTGAGTACACATTCTTTTTTTCAAACAATCATCCTAGATCTCTTTTCACAACTAGCTGGATTGACGATCGAAGCTTCATCCAAATCATTTCAACACTTGTGTGTTCATTTTTTCTTATGTTTATTTTTCCATGGGATCTTTATCTTAGGGGCTTGATCATCTCTCTTGATCGTTGCCATTCCATCTTGCTAATGTAAGTGCATTTGAACCCTCCCCTCGATGTTCATGGCTACTTTAGTGTGAGTTTGAAGCAGGTTCATCCTCTCACTAAAGTGGGGGCTAAAGGTGTCCTATAAAAATGGCCCCTTGTCATTTTCATGGCCTTTTAGACCTTGTTTCATGGTATTCGAACTATGTTGCTCTGATTTTATGTTGTAACATGGCTTGAACATTCTTATTTAGGTACTAAAACTCAAAGAACGATGTCTTGTGAAGGTGTTGTGAAGTGTTGTAAGACATTTCTACATTGTTCTAGACTCTATTTAATGCATTTCACCTAAAAACCAACTTTTTACACATCAACAAGTCCTATTGTGAATTGTTGTAAAGTCTTCTAACAAGACTTCATGCTTTTTTAGGCACATCTTCACTATTTACACCCTTCTAATGCTTTATTTTGTCACTTTATGTCCTGATATGACTTAATTAAGTGTATTTTTGAATGTTATCTTGACAAATAACATTAAACACAACATTTTTCCCAACACATGTTTTTAGGTCCTAGGTGGGACCCATTCGCTATGGGTGGCGAATGAGTCCCCCTTGGCCCCAAATTCAAAATATTTTACATTTCCTTTCAAGATTTTATTCAAAATCACTTGATGTCAACCTGTGATGAGGTATGAATGGATACTAAGGCACAATAATTGTATAAATAAGTGATTTTCATCTCATTCTATCCTCGATTCATCAAGTTCACTTATCCACCTATTCGCTTAAGCATTCAAGCATTATTCAAGCACTTTGAAGCAACCATTGGCATTACTTCGTACTTGCAACATAAAGAGTTAGGTGAGTTGATAGTACTTGCATGTTGTTAGTTTATATTTCTCTTGCATTTCATTATCTTTTTAAGGGTTTAATTACTGAAAGTGGGGTTTGACCAAGGAAAACTCCTATTCACTAACCCCTAATCATTTTTCCCCTATTGCATGTTTGTTTGCAGCCCTTTTTTTTGAAGATTTGATAGGTTATTAGGTGTTGAATATTTATTTTCAAGTAAAATAGGTGCTTCAAGTCAACTTGAGTCAATTTCAAGCTTAGAGTTATTTGTCCATTTTTTGTAGATCTAACTTCGGCAACCCGACAAGCAGACATTCCCAGATCTGGTGTTGCAGAGTTGTCTCCTAGTTCTTCAAAAATTTGGGAGAGGACTAATTTTCCACATGTGGTGAATGAGTCCCACCTTAGAACTAGAAACTTGAGTTTTTTCAGATTTCATATCCCGACATACAGAAACCAGCTCCTAATAGTTTTTCACTAGTAGGTGGACTGATTTTCCACCCTAGGCGAATGATTCCCACTGTGAAAAATTAGTGAATTTCACCAGCATCCAAAATACTCCAAAAATCTCACATTTCATCCAGGTGCACTCAGATTCATCCCTATACTTTTTGTTTTGCATAATTTCTTCATTTACATAGTTGTCTACATATCACAATATGTTTTCAAACATAGTTGTAATTACACTTTTGCATTCATTTTCACTCACCTAGATTAATATATTGCATTTAGTTAACTTCATTTACATCATATCACATCACACACATCCTAATTTGAGTGTTACATAAGCATTTTTGGACCCAATCTCTCTCCTTTTAGGTGAAAAACCCTAGGAGTGTAAGAGTAGCATTTGGGTCCCAAAAATCTATGTTTCAATAGGTTGTTTTACTTGATTTCTAGTTATTCTTTGTATACTATTTTGAAGCATTTGAACCCTTGGAAAACCTTGATTGGGACTCATATGCCCCATTGGGGTGATTTAGTCCCATTTCATATTTGAATTTGCATGTTACAACATTTAAAATCATGTTTCTATGTTTTAGTTTGTTGATGTTAGATTTCTATTTTTGCATGCATTTCATTGCACTTTTCATTCTAGGTTATTGCATTACATTTCATAATGGATATGTGCTTTAGTAAGCTTTGGATTTCCTTGAAGTCATTATTCTATATATCAAGCTATGCTTTTGGAAATGACCCTAATAAAATTGATCTTACTCATGCTCCATAAACTCCTAATGCATGTCCTCCTCATGATGTTGACATCATTGGGGAAGATGATGAAAACATGAACAAGTTCATAAATTATTTCCTTAAAAACCTCGATACTAATGCATTATTTTATCCTTCACTAAAACAATCAACACCTCACATCATCCCACCACTTGATATGTTTTGTGATTTGCATCCTGAAATTGAAATACAAGTTGTGACTAAGTTCTAGGTGAACCTAGTTACTCTAATCAAGCAAAAATTTGACCATCCTATGTTAATGAAAAAACCAACACTCCTATCAACTTAGAAGAAACATATATGGAAAAGGATGTATGATCTTAAGTAAACAAGGATGTGATACAACAAGTGAGCATGAAATTCATCAACTCTTAGATCAAATACCAACTGAAGATACTAAAGGATTAAGATATCTAGATCCTCCTCTCGACATAAGTGTCCTCCTTCCTAAAGAATAACTGATTCTTTCTAATGATGATAAGGGTGATAGGATCATTTGAGGTCCTCCTCCTCAACATCTAATTCAAGAAATTGGTGAATCTAGCAAGAAATGAAGGCCTTACAAACTAAAGAAACTACAATTCCCTTTCCTACCATTTGTAATTCAAAGAAATTTATATATAATTCTAAGTCAAGGACTTATTACATTACCACCCATGCAAGAAAACCAATTTCCAAATCATAAGAACACAAACACATCACATTGTAAATATTAGGATTTTTGGACATAGTGCTAATGAGTGTCGTGCTTTAAACAAATACTTTAAAAGTTTTATATCATAGAATTAATCCCTTAAATCATGTCCTTTCACTCATTTCCATGTAATAGTTGTAGGATCTTAATATTCTCACTATTACATGCCTTACACTCATTGAAAATAATTTCAAAATGCAAGGAGCTCTTTCTCATAACATACCTCAACTCATTCCTGTCTTGCACACAATGGGGGAAAGAATTAGATAGCCTTGTCCTAGTACTACACCTAATGTTGTCCCTTTGGCTAGTTGCCCGCCTTTTGTATATGATGAACAAGATTGGGATGTTGACGACCTGCTAATAGGTTGACTCGCATGAGCCCCACTAGTCTTTTACATTATTTTCTCTTTCATGTTATGTTTGTTATTGTATTTGCATAATGTGATCCCCTGTAGTGTTTTGTTTGATGCATCCCTCTCTCTTTATGCATTCCTCTATTTGTATCTACACTCTTCTCTATGTTGTAAATATCTTATCTTTTCATATGTCTTTTGTTTTCCTTTTAGGGGTGACACAAGGCAACAAGATATTTAGGTCTCTTCCATGTTGACCCAAAATATTTTCCCTTATCTTTCCATTAGTCTTGTGTTTTCCTTTTGGGGATGACACAAGGCGTCGAGACATTTAGGTCTCTTCCATGTTGACCTAAAAAAAAATTATTTGTTTTCACTCTCTTTTTGTCATTCATCCTATTCCATGAGTATTTAGGGAATGACGATAGTTCTAAGATCTCTAAAAACATTGTAGAAAATACATACTAACCCCAAATCCATGGATCCCTTGTGTGTGATTTTGGGATTTCATTTTGGGGGAAACCATTTTTCATGATGTAGCTTCATTTGGAAACATATGACTTGGCATATGGATTTCCAAATAAGCTCTTATGTCCTCTTTATTGTTAGCATTTATCATTTTCTACTTTATAGTAATTTCTCTTAACATGGTGTTAGCAATTTCTTTAAAGTGTGGAAATAAATTGGCATTATTCTTTTACAACTCATGTTTCATTGTGTAGTATTCTTAATTCATGTGATGTTTCTTTCGCTTTGTGGTGACATTGGGTGTGATGTACCTCAATAGCATGATCTCTCTTAGCATATTATAACCCTATTAGCGGCTCGATGCAACACACTGCATCCCCTAAGTTGTGAATCTTCTTTTCTTTGATTGGTCCTCTCTTAGAGACATTAGGCACAATGTTCCCTAAGTTAGGACCTTACATGAACTAAGAAAATTTCTTTTGAATGTACCTTAAACTATTTTTCATTTGCAATATCGGTTATATGGCAACCTTGTGTAACACACTTTTCTTTGTTGTGGAGAAATCTTGTTCATTCATGGGTGTCAAGCATATGAAGCTTTTCTTGCCTCGTGAATCATGTTTTTCATGTTGTGTGGAACATTATCAAATTTATCAAGAGGTATAGATTTGGTCTAGTTGTACATATGGGAGCCAAACTTAGGCGTGACTTTCCCATAGCCACTTGCTTGTCTACATGTGAGCGCATGCCAGCCACATGCATATGTGTCTAGGTGGGGGCTCACCTAGTCGATGGCCTGAGGTTCCATTAGCCCTTGTGATCATACATTTGGTTTGCA